>VXAZ01006807.1:597557-690221 GCA_013399875.1 Gymnorhina tibicen
AAGTTTCCAGCAGCTGTTCAGTAGTACTTATTATACTCCCTGGTAACAGTAAACTATTTGTACAATCTCCCTGTACAAAATTCGGCATTAAAATAAAACCTTGGCCAAAATTACTAACATTTCACTCCAGACAAGATTATTCACATGCCTAAAGTCTCCTGTCTTGGAGAATGAAGACCAAGATGTGTTTCTTCCCAAATGGCCACAATTTTATAGCAGATGCGGCTGAACTCCAGCAACATCCAGGCTGTGGCTCTGGGCTGCATCCTTCTATCAGTTATAATCTGTATTTTCACATGATGCAGATCACGAGGGTCTTACGCACACAGCCAACAACAGACTGCCTTCATCGACAGTCAGACATATGCTTTGAGTCCCACAGACTCCTTTTGGGGGAAAGTTCTTTCAAATGTCAATGTCAGGCTGCTACTGACCTGGCTCTTCCGAGGCTCCGCTTGGCCGCTGGCTCACCCAGTCCCTGCTCCCCACCCCGTGCCTGCCTCCACCAGTACACCAGTGATAATGGTTCCAGGGTTCCAGGCACTTCCAGCCAGAGCCCAACTATCAATGAACATTCCTAAGTGCTGGGTCACCTTATACAAAGCACAGAATGGGAAATACACTTTACTCAAAGTTTGGTATTTCTGAAAGCAGCGAAAAGCACCTGAACACCCCCAGGTAAGTAGGAGTACAGCCCAAAAATTTCTGTCAGTGCTGTCTGTGCTCATAACAAAAATCAGGAAAAATCTTATTCCAGAGCAGGGTTCCCATTAAACCCCTCAGAGGCAGATGGAGGTACCACATACAGAAAACACCTGATACTTGACACTGAATTACTGCAGTAACTACACAGCTCATGCAACTTCAAAAATTATGCCTGAGCACTGGTACCCCACAGAACCACCATGCACCGTGTTTGGGGACAGGACCGCAGGCAGCATTCACATGGCACAACCCCAGTTGGCAGCTGGTTTTCTGTTTGCTTGTTTGTTTGTTTGTTTTTCCGGGAGGGCAGAATGACTAACTCAGCAGTCCCTGTTTGCAGAGTCTCATAGCAGGGCTTGGAAGCGTGAACTGCCCATTTAGGGCAATTTTTTTTTTTTTTTTTTTTTTTTACTTGGGATCTCAAGGTAACACTTACATGCCCTAAATACCAATTCCTTAGTATACTTTTAGCACGATTAGGTGATCAAGCAGAGCTACAGTCATGTATTTTAGCCAAGCAGCCATTAACTACTGGGAGCAGCAGCATTAGCAGCTGGGAGTTTATTTTAGGGAACAAGCATAAAACCTTTCTCCTGATCCATAAACAACGCTATTGGAGAGTGTATACAAAATCAGAGGGACATTAATATTAAATGAGAAACCACAATGAGACAAAAAAGATGTGACATAAAAAAAGCAAAGATTTCAACCAGAAGACAAACTTACTGAATGTGGAAGAGAAGAAGCCAAGAAAGAGGGAAGCAAAAAAATCATCTAGAATTCTCTAAACAGAACCAAAGGCATTTTGACTAGTTACATTTACATTTTTACTTAGTTACATTTTAACTAAGTTAACTGGATTAAATTCCATGACCGGTGTGATACGGGAGAACAGACTAGAGGATCCAAGGTTGCTTTCTAGCTTTAAATTCTAAGACCCTACGACCAGAAAAGGAAAGAAGCTTGATTGGCAGCAATGGAGACATAGCTATACAAAATGTTATTTCAGGCAGAGAAAGGATACTGCCAAAAATAGTAAGAAAATATGTCTGACATATGCATATACATGCTCCGTTCTCCACTACCCATATCAGTACTTACATATTTAATGTACAATTTGGCAGGAAAAAAAAACAACACAAAAGGATACAGTGGGTCCCAAGGGAATTGCTTCGCAGGTGCCAATAAATTTGGGAAAATAGGAAAATCCTCAGATATGGCTGGTCTTCAGCCCTGCCCAGAGCACAAATAGTGAGGGCAGAGCCCAGCAATTCCTTGGATTACAGAGGTATCTGCCTCAGCCATCTCAGCCTTGCTCCACCATTCCCAGGGTGTGCAAGAGAGAGGCACCGCCAAGGAAAGGGCTGGCCTGAGAACAAGTTGTTCCAGCTGCTCACAGCTGCTGGACACTCCCTTGGGATTTGGGAACAGCTGGCACAGGTTGGGTAGCCAGCATTTCTCAATAAACAAAGAAACATGTAAAGGATAAAATATAGGCCGAGAGCTCTAACAAAATCATGGTCAGCAGGAACCAGCTTCGTCGTGTCACATCAAGCAGAAAGAAGCACCGAAAGCCTTTCTGGAGAGTTTGGACACAAAAACTGCAGCACAAGTATGAACTGTCACTGCTGGATACCTTCAACTCAGTATCTTTATCACACATTAGGAGCAAATTTATCCCAGAAGTTAAAAAGAAATACTGCATGCAAAGCAATGCTTACAAAGCTATATTACTGCTGGCTTTAGTGACAGCCTCACTGGATGTATTCATGAAGTGAGGAATCAGGCTTTTGGGAGAGTGTGCTCCAGCCTCCAGGAGACCTGCTGCTGTAGGCTAAGATTGAAGAAGCCCCTGAATCCTGATGAACCACACACCAAAGGCTGTGCCTAAGTCAATTTGCACAGTACAACTACAGTGATTGGAAAACAGAACTGCTTACGCCCAAGAGCTCTGATTCCCTCTGAGTAACCCACCTCCCCAAGGAATCTCGAGCACCAACTCCTCCTCCCTGAGGGTCCTGCTGATTTCCTACAACAACTGAAGTACAAGTCTCCATGTGCAAGATTTGCCATAGTCTATCCTAAATAATTAGCAAATGCAGTACTTCAGAAATTGCCAATAATACACAATGAAACCATCACAGTATTTTATTAAATCAAATCATTAAGATTATTGTTGTGCAGTTTACTGTAGAGCATTTTAAATCAAGTACCACAGACGCCATTGCCTGTGCTGTGCCTACACAGATGAATATATGCAAAAGCCTGCGGCTCCTGAAGGTACAGTCAGAGGAAAAAAAAGAAAACGGAACAGAACCAGGAACCAAACTCCCACATATTTGCCTTTTTCAGCTAATCCTGCTAATAATAGCACAATTGTTTCCTTGTAAAGGAATGCGGGGACACTTAATTATTGAAGTAAAACTTGATGCTTTTAAGGCTAGGGGGAAAAAATGAAACCACTTTCCTGTATTTCCTAGCCTTTAGCACAAGGACTGTACTTAGAAACACAGATCTCAAATTTAGCATTTGGTGTCACTGGAGATTTTAAAGCTATCACTCTCCTCTTTTCTTCTTCCCAGATCACCCACCATCACCACAGCACACCAGCTCCCAAGAAAAGAAAGCAGTAATTTCTGAACTGCTGATGTAAATTTTTGTACAGTAAGAAGGGGTGAAGTCTAGAAAGAAGCCTTGGCTCTCCAATGTCTGTACTGAAATCAAAGTGCCATTCACAAACAACTGGTGTTGTATTCTGATCTCCATTCCTCTACTGCCTCCAGCACTCACAGAACTCGTAAACCATCTTGCATTCAGGTTATTTCCTTGAGTACTTCAGATGGTGGAACAAAGATATGGCAACCATAACTTCAGTTTCACATTTGGAGTGTGATGGCCAAAGCTCCAGGACACTCAGCATGGTGAGCTGGTAGGGTACTGTTAGTCTGTAACAACCACAGTAAGACCCAGAGCACATCAGACTTCAGACAACTCTGAAATAAAATTATAATATAAATGGGTTTTTTCCCCTTCAGTTCTAGGTTTAAAATCATTAAGCCATAAAACCTATAAAGCTGGGAACTAACATTATCATATACTTGCAAATTCAAGGAAGTAGACAGAGTTCTGAGGCTAAGCTGTATTTAATTCTGCCCACCTGTCACTAGCTTTGGTGTGATATGTCATCCTGAATAAAAAAAAAGATAGGTAGCAGATTTCTACTTTCTTTCTGTTGAAAAGGAAAAGATCTTTCCCATGTTCTTGAGCACCCCCATCTATTGAAATGTACAAGTAAACATTAAAATAATTATAACTAACAGCAGTAGTCTCATTTATTTATGATGAATAAAATATGATGGAGAGCTGTCATAAAAAAAGACAGAGATCTAATCTCCTAAGACACACAAGTGCATTTCTTGCTCATGTCAGTAAGAATAAACAGCCCTGTGCAAAGCCCAATGCTTTTTACTGGGGCTTAAGTGTCTCTGTCATATAAGACAAAAATTACTTAATAATACATGTTTCACATACAAAATGAAGGGGAGGAAAGGGGGAAGATGAAGGAGTAATAGCAGAAAACATGAGAAATATTCCTTAAATTCAAATTCAGATGTATACTCCATTTTTTCTAAGTTTTCATATCAATATTCCTAACCCCACACGGAAACTTCTTAGAGCAGGGTGTTTCTGCTGAAAAAAAATTATTCTGAAAGACATCTCTAATAATCTGTTTTCAGCAAACAAGAAATTCAATGGCCTTAAGAAGTTACTTGTATCCTAAATTTCATGATATTTTATCCAATCTTAGCCTGCTATTTGTTTCCTGAGTGGTTTGGCGTGAAAAGAAACAACGCCACACACACACAAAACTACACAATGGACAACAACAGGCTTCCTGCAGGACACACATTACTAATTCCATGCAATTGCACAACAGCCAATTACCACATTTTAGAAATACAAACAGGTGTTTAGCCTGCAAAGTACCTGAATATTCCTTCCACATTTTTCAGCTTTTCTAGACCTCAGGTGAAACCTGGCCATCAGCTCTGGGCACTACACATTGTCTCAGCACCTCCTAAAGCAGTCTGGAGTTACTTAACAAGGAATGACAGAGGTCCAGAATGTTTCATCTGTGCCCTGTTTAGTGTCCAGGTAAAGGCTTTATAAATCACCCAAATCAGATATTACTCAGCTGATTCCAGCCAAGAGCAAGGAACAGACTGGACAATCTCTCTAGGCCAATCCAAACCCTATTTCCTAAGAACATTATCAGTAAAGTCCCTTTCTGCAAATCCCAAGTGAAATGGCTTTGACCCAAGGACCATAAACCTCAACAAATCCCACTTTCTATTACTACCATAAATTCCACATCCATTGCAGTGCACCAGCCCAAGGATCTCAGCAATACAAGCCCAAGTTGTACAGCAAACAGTTGCCAAAGCCCAGCTTCTCAAAATGAGGGTTACCACACTGTGCATGAGATAAAATAGAGAATTTCAAAGACAAATGGTGACAGCTCCAGTAACATTTTAGATCCATGTAAGAAGTGAGATGATTGCTGACATCTGAACAT
Organism: Gymnorhina tibicen; assembly: GCA_013399875.1. Taxonomy (NCBI): domain Eukaryota; kingdom Metazoa; phylum Chordata; class Aves; order Passeriformes; family Artamidae; genus Gymnorhina; species Gymnorhina tibicen. Next base: position 602,839 of record VXAZ01006807.1, read on the forward strand.
CTTCTGACAAGCAGTTCCGTTTAAGAAAACGGAAGGAATTATTTTAACATATTCTGGGGGGAGGGAAAACCGAACTATTTTTAAATTCACAGTTAGCAAAGTCCCACTTTATTCATGAAGGTTAGCCACAGAAAACCAGTCTCATGGTCTAAACAGTGTGCTGATGCTCAGAAAAGCAGATAAGAGAAAACCACCTTTTCTTAATAGACATGCTCTACATGTGACACCCAGATTAGCTCTGGATGCTTTAGAGATTAAAATTACTTTTCTCCTCATTTGCAGCTCTTTGCAATGCAAAATCCAACAGAAACTGAAAGCAGGAACTAGACTGTTTCTGGGTCATACACCATTAGACCTGTTAGTTAACCACCAGTTGCAAGGCTGCTATTCCTGGTTGGAATGTGTGAGCCACAAAAGACATGGCCTGACATTCAATTTATAGGGTTGGCACTCTGGCATCTGGAGACAGGACAAATTTTTCATAGATGATGCATATTTCAGCTAGAAGTCTTTAAAAGACCCCGAATAAGGAATGCCATTTTCAAAGAACCTGTATTCAGACTTTTGTCACATACTAGGCATTCCTTTAACCTACAAATTTTCACAGCCTTATGTTTAATTTGTAGAAACGAGCAACCAAGAAATCACATTGACCACAATGCTCTATTTTGACGATAAAATGTTAAAATAAGAAACTGAATGCACGGCTCTTGAGAAACTGGCCTGCAGTATAGAGTTCTCTGAAACTAAAATGATCTGTTATATAAAAGAAATACTTTACCAGGTAATTAAACTTCTTCCTCTGCACTAAGAAAAAGAGATTCAGGAAGAAATCAAATCCGGACTGATGTCTGCAGGGATGTTTTCAAATGTATAGTTTCTGTAGAAAATTTATGTACTTATTTCATTTACAAAGGCCTTTGATTTCCTTAAGGACTTGAAATGTTAAATTTTTCCCCCCCTGGTTCTAGTTTCTATTATTTTTGACTGCTTCAAGAGAATAAACAGGTCGCTTTGCTCATTGCTTCAGCCATGTGACACCATAAGATTGACCAAAATTAACAAAACACAAAAAATTTAACGAGGAAGAAAGAACACAGGAACTGACTTTAATTGGGATCACTACATTCTGCAGAACTAAAGGAAGGCTATAATATAGAAAACTGCTTTAGAGGAAAGTACAAAGGAGTCAGGATCTGGCAAGCAAATGTGATACACATGTGGTGAGCAGTCTGTCATCCATCTTCCTAGAAGGAGATCTCTTTGTTGTTCTGCTGGGACAGTTTGTAGATGTCCAACTTGCAGAGTGTGCAAGAAAGAATTGGTGCACTTCTAACAAAAAACAGTGATGTTTGTAAAATACAAAGAGATTCAGGGACTAGCCTCGAAAATAGGGATGTTCTTGGTTGTCAGGGTAACGTGATCACCCGAGACAACAGAGACGTCAGCAGGAATCTGCAGCACACACTTGGTACCCAAGCACACACGTCTTCCTGCTTCCCTTTTGTAATTAAGCCACAAAGGGATATAGGTAACTGTTGCTAAGGTGGGGCTCAGTCTTTTGTCTATGTTAGGGATCCAGGAAAACCCTCGATTGATGCTTAAAAAACAGTCTTTACTGGTGTTACCCATCCAACTTTCTGCCATTAATTAGAAGAATCAACAGATAGCAGAAAAACAAAGTGAACCATAAGGGATGATCCTTCTGTTCAACGTAGCAGTGTTCAGCAAATGTGCTAAGACCCAGTGATGCACAAAATACTACTATTACTTTCTTTAGGATAACACTCATGTAGCTTTGCTTTCATCAGATCAGATACCCATTGTGTGCATTCTCCCAAGAAGCTAATGAACAGTTTTCCAGTTTTCCAGTTTTCTGCAGCCTGACCTCTTGAAAGCCACATTGCTTTCTCCATCCAAGCAACAGGCTTCACATCACCACTCAGCTTCAAACACACAAAGATTCTGATATGCAATAGAATAAATGACCAGATGAACAAGTCTTGCTTGTCTGCCTTGCTTATGATCCCATAAAACAAATAAAATCACGTCTGATGAAAGTAAAAATGTGCAGATTTTGAAGGATTTTTATTAATGAGACTGAAAAGAGTCTGATCCCACAGCATTACCAATGTGTGCTCACAGATCACCCTTCTATTGCGTTCTGCACACTTGGTGTTTTGGATAGACTGTTGTGGGTGTACCAGGCAGGCACCTGAACATCTCCCAGCCTCTCACTCACTTCCAGTGGGACAGGGGAGAGAACTGGGAAAAAAAAGTAACATTCATGGGTGGAGATAAAGACAGTTTAATAGGATAGGAATTGAAGTAGTAATAGTAATAATAGTGTTAATAATAATCAAATTTACAAAACAAGAGATGCACAATGCAGTTGCTCTCCACCTGCTGACCAATGCCCAGCCACATGCCAAGCACAGCCCTTGGCTGATTTTTTCCCTAATTTTTACACTGAACATGACCCTGAATGGTGGGATACCCCTCTGGTCAGTTGGGGTCAGCTGTCCCAGATGTGTCCCCTCCCAGCCTCTTGTGCACCCCCAGGCTCCTCGCTGGTGGGGTGTGGTGAGAGGCAGAAAAGGCCTTGGCACTGTGTAAACACTGCTCAACAACAACTAAAACATCACTGTATTATCAACATTATTCTCATCCTAAATCCCGAACACAGCACTGTACTAGCTACTAGGAAGAAAATTAACTCTATCCCAGCTGAAACCACGACACCCTGAAAACATTTTCAGAAAGCTATCTAGCTGAAAAGAATTCCCATGGAGTTGAAAACATTAAATATTCTGAATTTTGTATATTAAAGTTGACAAGAATAGCCTCATGGGTTTTTAATCTTACTCTATTTCACTGCTGTTGTTTTCTTTGAAGACTATCTTCCTAAAAAAGAAAAAAGTATTTAAACCACTTTATTTAAATCCCTCTAGAGGCTCTTTAGCACTATGGAGTGAATAAAACATTCAGTCACCAAATGGGACACATGTTAATGGTCGTGCAGCAGAAGAAATAACATGACTTTTAAAAGAAAAACATTCAGGTACAACTAAGTTTATTTTTTTATTGTTCTGATATTAAAAGACAATTTATACTCGACGAGGACTAATGAAAGAGGGAGATTAAAACAAGTAAATGGAGAAAAGCCTCAGGAAAAAAGATGGAAAACATTTCTTAAATTTTCAGAGTAGCAAATTGTACAATCAATGTAGGTTAACATCTATGCTTTTACTCCCAACCATTGTTGGGACTCTTTGCATCCAATTTTGCAACACAGCCCTGCCCCAGCTGGTGAAAGATCCTGTTTCTTCACTCCTGGAGCACAAGAAACTTAGCTGTGCTTGCGTTTCCCTCCTCCCTCCCCGGATTTGTCGTAAGTTGGCCAGTTTGCATTTAGGGCTAACAGGTCATATGCAATAAATGAAAATCTTTCCACAACAGTTTCACAGTCAATACAAGACACCAGTCAGCCTTCTCTGTTCTACTTGAAACTGAGTTGGTGTTGCTAGCATAAATATTTACTTTATATCCATAAACACACGTACACCTTCCCACACACACCCCTGTGACCATTATGTAGCTACATAGCTCATATTACCCACTTACAAGTAAAGAAGTTTTTCAAGTTATAACTTGAGATGTCTGTTAGCAGATGTAGGAAACCACTGACCTGTAACAGCAGCTGGCACTGGAGCTACCTAGAAAACAGCCATACCCTCAGATAATATCCTGCTTTGCATAATTTACAGATGATTAATAATCTCAGGTTTGCTTCACCAACATGGGGATGGCAGATTCCCACATTTTGGCAGAAAACGCCCCTTGTTGTCCCCGTGCGCTTCCCTCCCTGCCTCAGCCCAGCAGGGGCCCTCTCTCCGAGCCACGCACGCCAGAGCTGCTGGGGAAGGAGCCCCGGGGGTTTCACCAGTGCTGCTGCAGGACTGATCACAGAAGAATCATGACAGCCAGGAAACAGCTCAGCTAACACACGAGTCAGGTAACAAATATAAGTTACAAATAATAACATTCAGTTTGTGTTTGATAGCAATCATCACATGCATTACAGACAGTAAAAGAAATAGGTTTTATGACTCTTTTTGTTTGTTTCATATTAAAAAGCTCTTAAAACCTCTTGCATAATTGCTGCTCTACCCTGTGATCTAAAATACAAACCAAACTCTGGCAAGGCCAAGCCATTAAGTTTAAAGTCCACATCAAATACTTCTCTGGAGTTCTTTAGGTGATAACAGATTATAACCTTTTTTTAATCATCATATTGTTTTCAATTCCACTTGACTAACATCAGACAGAAAAAGCAGCTCAACACCTTTCTTAGAGGAGCTCTGCCACCACCTGGCACAAGGCAGGTGGGGATTACAGACAGTATGAACCAGAGTTCAAAATGCCCCTAAATAACATGAAAGCAGAGCTGGATCTCAAAATCACTTCAGATTTCTGGCTGCCCTTATGATTTCTCATCTAACCTAAAAGTAGAGCTTTGTCTCCATGCTTGGTTACACAAAATGAAATTAGTAGAAAGTTTTAGGAGTTAGAAAATAATAAGACATTACAGCTCATATTCAGTTCTTCAAAGAAAAAAATGTGGGGGGAGAGTCAAAATCCAATGAAGTTAATTCCTTAACTGGGAGTTTATCTGAGAGGTGTATACATGTAGGCAATGAGCTTAGAAAACCTTATAGGTGATCCCAACATGTATTTATGAACAAGGTCAGGTATGATTCATCTCTTCCTGAACTCTTAGATACTTACTGAATTCCCAAATAAGAGTGAAGTCAAAGAACTGGCAGACGTATTTGAAGGGATCAGATGGTTATGAATCTTATACACAGAATCAGTGATATGATTTGTGGGACTCTTAACACAAAATTCCCAGGCTTCACTTGAAGGCCTTATCCTAAATATCCTGCTGCAGAAGGACATCTATTCATATCCCAGAAGAAAAGAGTAACAGACATAACTCAGGAGAGGATTAGGCTAAATATAGCTAATATTGGTTTAAAACATATCTACAATCAAATCGTGATTTGCATCAGTCTTCACTAATTGGCTCATATAAATCCAGATTCCTGTGTGCAGTATAAGTAGCTGTACTCAACTGCTGAATTTATTATGCTTTCCATTAAAAAAATGACCCCGGCACAATTGGTACCAGTGACCCTTCATGGTTTTGTTACTAGTTGCCAAAGGGTACAAGCTGGAGAGCTGCAGGAGAAGGGTCTGCCAATGCACTGGCTTGGAGTTTTTATGTTATTCCACAGCCTACACCCTCTCCTTCCACCCAACAGCTCTCTCTTTCTCTCTCTATTGTGGACTTCACACCTTCCTGGTTTTGCTGATTCTTGACTGTTCTAGGCTTCTTATTTTTCTACTAAAACCTCAAGAGCTAGAAGTTAGTTATCAGTCATCTCTGTGACATTAGGTGTTTTTTATGTATGCATTCAAGTATGTCTATACGACACTCTAGGATCAAGGAGGATCTCTGCCTCCCCCTTTCAAGCACAAAAGCAATCAGTGCAAATACTTTAATAGTAATGTCATAGCTATTCATCATTCCTGTTCTTAAAACTTAAGATCTCTGCTTTGAAGTGAGAACAGGTTAAATGACAGTACTGCCCCCCTCTGTAATTATGTCTCTTTTATGGCAAGTTTTCTGGTATACAACAGCTGGTTTTATTACTATTAATGCTGCACGATGACTACAAAAAATCTGACCTGAATGGGATAAAACCAAACCAGCTGTTTCATCTCCTTTCATCTATTCACATCTCAAAGGGGGCTTTGTGCACCATCGGTTTCCACCGAAGAGCTGAAAAATCACGTGTCACAACAGGGGCCCGACGTATGTGGGTCATGGAATAGCCGGCAATCCAGAGCCCCGCCGACGGAAATCTCTGCCCAGCCGATCCCCTCCCGCTTAATCTCACCAGGATGAATTGGCACCGAGGAAAACAACGAGCACTCCCTTGCTCCACTTAGTTTCCACAGCGAATAAACACAGAAATGAGACAGCCAGCGCGTTCAGTTGTGGCATCTGCCCTGAGAGTCCAGATGAGCAGTAGGAACGGGGAGGAAAGGGTTCTAGTCTCCAAAATAAGAAAAACAGAACCCAAATTTAGATCCATTACGCTGTTTCTGCACAGAATATAGAAATCACTCTCTTTTTCTACCACAGCAAATGACTTCTCCCAGCCCTCTCCCTGACAGCCTCCTTAGTTACCCTGGTTTCACAAACCATACTTCTGTCACCTAAGCAGATACAACAGTGCTGCCCACCAGCTCAAGATGACAAAAGCTCAAAACCAGAACATTTTAATTACAGATCTCTTTTAATTTTACTTGCAAAGAATAATAATTAGAGAGCAAAAGAAGCCCACACAAACCCAAAAACGTCCCACAGACACTCCATGGACTTCACCAAGGTTCACCCATAGTTCCCATTTAATGATCCCAGATGTCATTACTGGCAAACCTGGAACTAAAACAATTTTATAGAACGATCTCAAGTACAAACTTAACTCCCTAAGATACTGCAATGGTTAATTAGTACAGCTTTGACTTGAGATTACACTGCCAGAAGATTACACATGTAAAGTACATTTTAAGGTATTATTTAGCCATGGCTCTGACATGGCTGACTCTTTTCTCCTCAAACACCAGTACTTACATTTTAACAAAAAGCCATCCAATGCATCACTTTATGTAGCCTGAAGAAAATGAATCATTCAAATAGATGTTTATTTTCAACAGACATAACTATTAAAATAGGATGCAAAGAACATGTATGAGCAGCATTATAACCGACTGCAGTGTTTCCTGTATTTTGTCAGTGTAACAATGAACAGTGTGGTACCTCATATGTCCTTTAGTGAGTTAAGGAATCAGTCAACTTTATAACGAAGCACAGCTGTTAATTGAACACATGCCAATAGCGGCACCTCCTTGCATGAAGGGCAACTCTGGCCTCGCACAGCCGGGACTCACTGAGACCAACAGCCTGGGTGCCAACCCTGCAGCAGCTCCAGTGGGACCAGTGAGATTTCCCTGGCCTTTGGGAACTCTGAAGCGCGTGTATGCACTACAGTCCAGCAAAAATAGGGGTGTCTTGAATCTAGAAGCACCCTGGCACAGAGTTAGTATCCCCCAAAACTAGGCAGGAGTGAAGAGCTTGAAGGGGAATGGTGGAATACAGAGCACAAACACCCAGGAGACAGAAAATAATTAGCCTCAAGAGCAAAGCATAAATCAAAATCCTCTCTGCTTTTCAGCCCAAGACACACATCACCAGGGAACTGTGCCAGTGTGCATCACAGCATTTCCCTCTGCATGCACAAGTGCCTAGTGAAAAACATTGCCCTAAAACTTGAATTGTACTGCTCCAAGCCGCAATGTGAGGGCTGCTCTGAGTTTTATTTGGATCACAGGGCAGGATTTTTGTCCCTCCTCTCCACACCAAAATGCCACAGTGGTAAAGCTCTCCTCAGAGTAACAATCTGACACGCTCATATGAAAGGGAAGAAAACTGCGTTCACAGCACTGTACCAAGAAAGAACCACACATCTTTGTTAATTAACATTATTTACATAAAATGTGATTTTGGTGGCTTCCTACAACTGGCCTTAACTAACAGGTCCACCACAGGGCAATGCAGAACTTCACACTGCTCCAGATCTCAGTGTTTCAGGGCTGAAGCTTTCAGGAGGCCTGTGCACATTTTGGGTGACATCAGCATCAAAGGTGTCCTTAAATGGACCAAGGTGAAGAAAAACAGTATTCAGATTTCTAAAATATCTAATATGCAAGTTATTGTGCAGTTTTGTCAGCTGCAGCACTTTTATACAGTCTTTCATCTCAAGTCTTGTGTTAATGGCTCTAGCAATAATTTACAAAAAAACCCTAAATTGGAGAAATTATGTAATAAACATTACAAATAACTTCTTTGAGATTCTTCTAATACACTGCAAAAATTAATCCCCAAGTAGAGAAAAAACAAAGCAAAGCAAACCATTTGCACAGTCCTGCTGGAGTAATTCCTCTGCAGTAACCATTCTTTGCAGAATCAAGGTTTTAGTGTTACCACTTCTGATGTTCTATTAAAGCCTTGGAGACAGAAACTCTATGAAATACATTTCAATATTAAATAAAAAACTAGTTGCAATCAAGAGATTTTTATTTTATCTGAACTAGCCATAAATTTGCATCTGACACAAAAAGCCCCTCGTTTTTAGCATTATGTAGGCAATGAAGGTGGATGATAAACTGCAGTCATATCAGATACACATTAGAAACAAAAATATTTTAAAGGATCATGAAGGACCACCGAAGTTTTGATGATGGATACAAAGGTAAAAGTAAACAATTTCCAACTTGGCAGAACAACTCAAATCAATCTGTTACAGAGATTAAACACTTGGAAGCTTATTTGCACATATCTGTATTACCACATAACAAATATAAAACCAGAGATAAATATTTCAAGCATCTGATGTTTTCACTAGTTGCTTCTATCTTACATGCTCTGTAACATGTGAAAGCATCAAGGATAAAATAGATGGTCCCTGTTCTGAAGGTAGAAGATCAAAAGTTAGATTTTCGCAGCTCTAATACAGTCTTGAAGGGGTACGTAATCCAAGCAGACACATGCTTGTGTGTTTCCCTTCCTAACCTTCTCAAATCCAAGCTAGGAAATGGGGATTAAAGATCAAGGCAGGCTCGAGCTGCAAACAGGTGGGCAGAGGCAACGCGTGAGCCTCGTCCATCAATCCCAAGGGTGCCCTCTGACACGGCGCAGCTGATAATTTGCTTCTTCAATCCCTCACGGAAATGTAATGAGTCCTGGTGTATCTGCAAGGCCACCTTGGCTACTGCTGGCCATTCACACCAGAGCCGCCCACCGCGCTGCGCTGGGGTGCCGGAGTTGGTCCCCTCGCAGCACCACCCGCTGCCCCAGGCGCACGGCGAGCCCCGGGTGAGCCACCCTTGGCAGGTGCCCGCTTCCATCCAGTGGCTGTAAACAGAGCCAGAGGGACCGGTTCTGATGCAGGCACCTCAGAGTTGGGCAGCTGAGTGAAGGTAGATGAATCCTACTCTTCACCTCTGAGTCACGGTTCCTCCCCGGATTTTCACCTGAGGCTGCACAACTACGTAACACCCACAGGCAGGACTTAAAATACATCCTGGCCAAGAGCAATCTGTAAAACAGGAGGATACAAAATTTGACAGTTTTATCATAAATAGCCCATAGGCCTTCTAAAAAGAAGCCATGCAGAGAAAACAATTACTGCCAGATAACCGTATGTTTTAATGGGAGTGAAGATCTCCTCTGAAAATTAACTTCACAGTCATGTTGTAGGGATATGTTTATTGCTCCTCAGTGATAAAAATAAAACTATCATTTAATTTGACTGCCAGGGCTGAAACCTCCATCAAAGCTTCAATCTCCCTGGTTTACACAGCACCATTAGCCCCATTGCTAACACCACATTAGCACTGCCATCCTAAGAGATGCAAAAGTCAAGCTAAAAATTGCTTTGGTGCCCAAAATAAACAGACAATACTCAAAGCTGCAGAGAGAAAGCATTTCTATTGCAACAATTTTACCCTGTCATATTAACAGACCATAAATAGATCTAAAAATATTTACTGAAGGCCAAATTCTGCAGAGCTGAATTTACCCAGTGGCGTTATGTAAGAAAGGGTTTCAGAAATGCACTAAATGGGGCTGATGTTACAGCTCTAGAAGTAATGTCTTCCGTTTTCATGCACTCCACTTTTTTTCTCAGTTTCTTAAACTGATAAGCTTGCAGTGATGTTTTTCTCTTCAAACAAATCTCTAGTACCTGATGATGATGAGTTGGAATGAAAACTGGCACTTGTGGCCCCTTTATGCCAGTCTTTCCTCCCTCGTCCAAAAACACTTCTGTAAACGCAACCAAAAATTACAGAAGGGCAGATTTAACTGAAACAGTCTTCAAAGATGATGAATTTAATTCACCCTGAAAAACTTTTATCATCGGCATTTAATTTCTCTGAGAAGATTTACAGCACTTGAAATATTTTGGGAAGCATAATGGATTAGTGAACCGGTGACACAAGACAGAGACAATCTGGGTCAGGCATTTCTGCCAGCTGCCCATTCTGCTGCCTGCCTGTCTGGGGTCCCACACACCCAACTCCACAGGTTGCTAAAAGAAACTCCTGAATTTATCCCACATTCAGGCACAATAAAGTCAGTGGCACTGACAATGAAGGAGCAAGTTGCTCTTGTATACCACATTTTATTCTTAAATGAAGACAGCTCTTGCTTTTAGGCCTACAACCAAGCATACTGCAATTCCTTTACTATAATGACAATGATAATAGCAGAATACATCTAAAGCCAGTAGAAAGTTAGCAACAGTAACTCCATGGTAAAATTCATTTTTCTCAGAGCATAGGGAAGTTTTTCTCACCCACAGCTTCCCACCAGTACAAGCAACATGTTCAATGGCACATGTGGAAAGAGTCTCCAAAGCCAGAGGAAGGCAGAAAGAAGACTCCTCAGCATTAACTTTCCCCTTTACTTCTACCCCCACACAATAGGGGACCAGGGTAAACACCCAGGCGAGAGTTCACAACAGCAAAGCTTCCCCAAGGCACAAGATTCAAGATCCTGTTCCTGTGAGCTCCATAAGGACTTATAGGGTTTGCTGGCCACATCCACATTTCCCTGCAAAGTCAAGGATGTTACCAACAGAGGAGGGAGGATGCTCCATATCGCAAGTCTAAAAGCAATTCTAATTCTCTCCCTAGAGATTCTCATTTAAAACACAACAGTGCTGTTAAAGCACCGTGATTTGCTTGCCTGCAAGACAGAACTTCCAGGCTGCTCTCCATGACCTACCCTAAGTGGTGACATGGATGTCCAAACCATTCTGGACCGTGCCAGCAGGTGGAACAGTGTTTGACCAAGAGGGATCAAGTCCCCTTCACTCAGCACTGGCAACAGCAAGTGAAATGCTGTCATGCAAAGACCTTTCGTGAGACAACCCAGGTTTTGGGTTCTGCCTCACACAGATGAGCATCCAGCCTTTGGTACAGTGTTACAACTAGTGCTGTATCAGGGTCAAATGATACCAAGGAATATAACAGAAACCAGAAAACATTTCTAAATCACTGTTTCACACAACAGCCTATTGAGAGAGGATATGAAGTCTGACTCACTGTAATCTTCAGGCATTTAATGGATTTTTCCACACTCCAGTTGGGCTCCATACCAACAGGAAGAAGGTTATTTTCCTCAGTGAAGATCATTAACAATTCATATGCAGCAGTTTCTGCCATATGTGGCTCGTCAGCTGACTGCCTTGATCTGTTAACCAGTCTGCTGGTGGGGTTCTTCTAGCTTAAATGCGGAGCACATTATTTTACAGTTTTAATAATATTACCAAAAATGATACTAAAGCCATTTGCTGTGAAAGAAATGATGCTTTTATTCAGAAAAAAAGGTTGTTAAACCATCCTCTACCTAAATGTGTTGCTCACTTTTTTCGCATTCTCCTCTGTGCTTGCGGGGGAAGAAAGAGATGTGGGAGGACATTTGCAAGACATAAAAAGCTTCAGAAGTTTCCAATTGGTACCATGCACTGATAAAACCTTGTTTCTATTGGCCAGAAAACAAGACAAGAGAGAAAAGGGGGGAAAATTGTAGTAAAGAACAGTTCTCTCACTTCCTTCCAATGACTGCTTAGTTCACTGAGAAAGGGGTAAAAAAAAATCTTTCCATCAACATAGAAAAAGCAGATTTCAAAGCAGTTTTCTACAAATATCAGCACTATCTCTACTGCACTTCCTCCCTGCACTGAATCACCATTTTGCAAATATCCAAATTTTGGTTAAACATGAGCAATTATAGGAAGTACAGCAAAAGAGGAAATCATGATTTCACTTCAGCCTTATGCAAAGTTATACTTACAGAAATCAATGAAATTATTGTTGTGGAATGAGAAAAAAATGCATTTTACATTTCTCCAAGCTACTTACATTCTGTGCTCCATCTCAGATGATGACACTGTCACCAGTATTCAAGACTCTGGTCAACAGTCCAGCAAATTTGTCATTTAATGATGGTTCCCCTACTCCACAATCAAGCACATACATTCTGGCCCTTTAGTTGATACAGTAGTGACTTCATCTTCTCCTCATAACACATATAAAGTACTGTACCTTGAACATGTATTTCTAATTTGCTCATCTCAGAGTCCTAGAGCTGTCTATATGTATCACACAAGCAAAATTGACTTTGTCAAGGAAATAAAAACCTCTTCAAAAGAAAGCATCAAGAGCAATCAATGCAGCCATGCAGTAAGGTGGTTTGGGCCAGAACAGATCAGTTTCCAGAAGAAAGTGACGGATCAAATATGACCTTCAGTTATTATGTCTACTCTTCAGATACCTAATCCTACCCCATGAAACCTGCATCTACTTCAGAAGGACGGTAAACAGAATTATTCCAAACCCAGTATTTAATGGTTTCTGCAGTGACAAGAAAACACAAGAGTTCCTAAGCAGAACAAAGATACTGCCAGAAAACAAGTTAAAGGAATTTTGGCCGTTTTCCTATAACATTTGAACAGCCAGAAATACAAATTTTACAAACACAGAAAAGGGTCATAAAGAACCATTCCAGCTGTGTTTGTTTTCAAAAGAAACTTGTTTTAAAATAAAACTTAACCATGGAGTCAGAACCAGAAAGATGGGGAAGATCTAGCACAGGCGACTCCAGGGTTCTGCTCTTCACCTCTCACGGAGTTTGGGGCAAACTGTGAATCTCCACAGCACCCTTAGCACCCCTCACTCTTCATCTGCCTGGGGGATTTGAAATGCAGCTACAAAGCTGAGATGTAATAGACACCATTTTTAGTCCAAATGTTAATGGTTTAGTTAAACCTGAGTTCAAGATTCTGGTATTTTATTAAGATTCTTCACACCATATTCAAGGGCTTGGTGCAGAGATTAGTAAGATTTTTTCTACCTTAGACAATGGAAGAAATTAAGTTATACCAANAGGGGCTGCAGACCATGTGCTCGCTCTCTCTGCCCTTGGGAACCAGCCTGTCAGCATGCGAATAAAGATCCTCTGAGGTCCCCATGTGGGGGGAGCCTCCTCGCCTCCTTTATCGCCACCGTGCTGTGGAGCCGACAGCCGGCCGGGACAGCGCGGCCGCCCAGAAGGGCTGCGGGAAGCGGAACAGCCGCTCTCGCCAAGATAACCCCGCAGTGCTCTCCGGGAAGGCTGCAGCTTGCCATACCAACACAGAAACTACACACCGCAACATGCTGGTGTTCTAACATTGCCTTGGCATAGAGAGCCAAAGTAACTAACTGCATTCTTCAGGAGCAGCTCTCACGATGGTTTTAACAATGACCTTGTTGTATTACCAAATATCTATCTCCGAAATAAAAAAATAAATTCTGACAGTCCTGGGAACCTGAATATCATTACTATATCAAGACTTAAGGAATTTGTTTTATGGTACAGTAGTAACATGGCATATTGTTAGCAAGATGAAATCAGCTTAGTGGTCACAAGAACAAAAGTGAAATCAAGTTAAGATTGTCTCTCTGAAAGGAAAAGATGACTTGACAGACAGTAATCAAGAGTTATTTTGTAAATGGATTTGCTGATGCTTTCCAAAGGCATCAAAGAGGCTTAAGTTATTTAAAAGAAAAATTATACTGTTTCATTTTTAAATCATTTTCTTCTTACTTTAATTTGTAATTAAAGTGGATATTATGATATACATATAAAAAGCAAGAAGAACTCTTCTGGCCTTATTTTTGGAAAATTTCAAACCTGCTCCTCTTTCTAATAAAAAAAATGAAAGCAAGTTTTCTGTTCCAATAAAACAGTACTGAGATTTATTTTCAGTTTGACTGAATGTTCAGGTAACACTGAAGAAATTATTTCAGTGGGACTGAAGAAAGGAAATTAGCCAAGAGCTGGGGGCCAGCTTCTACAATGGTTTCACGGATTTGAGATTTCCTTTCTGATGGTTGATGCTGATACACTTTGAACCCATTTAGAATTAAGTCTTCTTTTGTCCCTACACTGTTAATTAGCCTCAGCTTCTGAGCTGGAATGAGCAGCAGGGAAAGGCAGAAGACCTTGCATCTTGATCATGCCAACAAAAGCACGTTGGAGTAAGACTGATCAGTACTGCAAATTGGAAATATGTGAGCAAGAGGAGGCAATATTTTTCCAAGTAACCAACCTCCTCCAGAAGGAAAATGTGATCCTTAGGTCTCATACTAAGACAACACGCCTGATAAAAAAATTATTCTTAAGAGCTGCCTAAAATTACGAAGCCTCCAAACCTTTATGTGATATCATTGCAGCATTTGTAAGATCTGATTCATGGATTGAAGTGCATCCCCCTTCTGCTTGAGCTCACCAGCTGAAAACACATCCCCATGACAACCCGGGAGCCACAGAGGAGAGCACAACACCCAACCTACTGCCAAGCACTGCCGGAGCCCTCCTCCAAAGAGGGATGTGCCAACCCACAGGAGCACGTTTCTGTCACTGCTATGGGGCCTGGACATGTGTGCATCACCCTGGATTAGAAAATTTAAACGAGAATGGCATTAGGGGCATGCCAACAACCCTAACACTCAGCCAACTTTCTAACTTCAACAGTGACAGTACCATCTCTGCAAGCTAATATATTATTTGTTTGTACAGAGTGGGGAAAAAAAAAGTTGTTTAGGTGCCCAAATGTCTATCTTCTGCTTGAGCAGAATCAGTGATTAACCCAAACTTGCAGTATGAACCCATTACATCTCAGACCAGGGAAGCTGGTTTTCCTCCTCAACAATATGCAAAAGAAATCTGCTAATGGTAAGGTTTGAGTTGAACAAAACATTACGACTGCATTTGTCTAGATCAACACTGCAGACAGATTATATTAATTTCAGCACTAAAAGCAAAATAATTAGCTACATTTATCATGAACGACATCAAGCACTGTGTATCTCAGCAGTTGTACTGCTCCTTCAATTATTCTGCCTCTCTCTGTTACATAAGCTCTACTTTGCAGCTCCAGGTGATACAGGAAAAACCCAAATTCATGTCACTTTTACAGTCTACACTATAGCACAGAGACAAAGGAAAATATGTTGGGAAAAATCGGGAAAATCACCTGCTATACTATTTTGCAGTAGTTCCACTTCAATAATTTCATAAACACAGTCTCATGATCCACTTTGGGCAAGGACTAAATGGGTTTGGCAATCGGAGTTACCCAAGCATTGAAATGTCGCTGGTTAAAATAAAACATGACTGTAATCAGTTCAAGGTAGTTGGTGCTTGTGTGCACTATTTCATCCTCACCAAATACGACAATTAACTCACATGGTGAAATCCCAGCTGAAAAGAAACCAAGAACAAAATCTCATTACCTGGAGGCCATGGTGACCTTTAACTCTCCTAAAAAGACTGCAAAAATCCTGTTAAAACAGAGTCCCCTTATTACAAAATTATGGTGAGTACATACAACTTGCCATGTATTTTCTTGGGAGAGTACATACAACTTGCCACATATTTTCTAGACCAATATTTCCAGAAATTGGTTCTGGAAAACAAATCCTACCATCTCTGTCTTCAGGGGCTGGCAGGCTCACAATTCAACTCTTCCCAGAAAGCATAAAATCACAATCAACATAGTTCAGCTGGCATTTAGTGTCAGCTACACAGAGACAAAGCTGCTGGTCAAATATTCCATAGCTATTGCTATGGATTAGCTCTTAAAAATTTCTCGTATTTGAAACTAGAATACAAGATTGAAACTTGGTATTTTCTAACATGGTATTTTTCAGTCATCTCTCCTGACAATTTGTTCTGGTTTGTGTGCATCATACTTCCTATTATTTCTTAATTTGGTAAGTAAGTTCACAGTATTCATAAATTCATACCAGTTATACAGTGGAATTAATGACAACAGTTCTCACTGGGAAGTCAGGCTCTAACTCTTCAACACCTTTCATATCCCTTAACCCTTCCTTGTCCATACTCACATTCATCACCTGTCACGTGAACCAAAGCCACCTGCAAGAAGAGGCTGACAAAGCTGGTTACTGCAATTTAGAGTGACACTGCTATGCATGTGCTCTCCAGAGGCCTTTTAGGATACATCAGCTTAAAAGTTAACAGGCACCTCAAAGTGCCTCCCAGGAAACAGCACATGGATCATACCCACGGAGTACCAGCCAGCTTCTAGGAGCTGCCCCAGCTCCAGGCCATTGCCAGGACCTGGCAGCCGCGCTCAGGGAGAGCCCTGCGCCCAGGCACTACCTGTGCCCAGCAGCCTGCAAATCCCATCTGTCTCCGTGACAAGCAATTTCACATTCTTTCTAGGAAGGATTTTAGGACAACTGCCAAAACACACTCCTTGCATTGTTTCTGCCTTGTGCTGTCACCACAAGGCCACATGGGATGGCTGGAGAGGGGGACCAACTCAGAGCAAATACAAGTACCTGGGATTTCCTAATGGACACGCAACCCATGCAGGACATGCAGGCAAAAGCAGGCCAAGAAGCCACCCAGGGAGCCAGTGCTGTTGTTGCACATGAGAGTGCGGAGTCGGTGCCCCCAGCTCACACTGTGCATTCATCCCGCCCCACCACAGCCTGCACGGGCTGTTTTGAATGTTGCACCCAGTGCATTCTGGGGTGAAAGTCTAATTTTTCAAGGCAAATTAGACACACAAGGACTCACATTAATTACAGGTTCTGGGCACTAATCCATGAAGACAGGTGCAGAAACCACAAGTTTACTGCTGCTTTGAGAGTTTTGCGACGGCAAGCCAGAATCAGTGCGTGTCCCGTCCCAGGATACAAGACCTTCTGTGTCTAAACAACAAGAGCGAAGCAGCACAAAATAACAAACATTCACATGTGAGTGCTGCTCGGAACTTAACTCTGACAGAAACCCTGCTGGCTCTGTTACCAACAAACCCCTCTCCTGGCCTTCTTCAGTCTTTGCATTTACTTCATATATTCATTTTATCAAACAAATAAGAGCTATGCCGGTGAAATGACCAGTCTAAACACACAAGGGTTTTTAGACAAAGTTTTTATTAGCTCTTTTTAAAGAGTCAGACAGAACAGGCTAAAACAGCATTCCTACTAATGAGTCACATTGGTGGACTGCAAGAAAAGTATCTTTGAACACCACCAACAAACACGCTCTTCAGAAGAGGCTGCTTACCATTACACTCTACCAAATAAATCTTGGAGAACTCGTCTGAAAATGTTACTGCATTCTCCATTCCCATCACCTGCACCTGCACTGGTGGGACCGGGGTCAATCTGAGAAGTGACAGCTTTCCTGCTTTTACTGAGACCAAGACCCAGTTGTATGGCCCCTGTTCTGGCTGAGTAAACACAACTCCCTCTGAGGCCAAAAAAATCTAATTTGGGTCGTTAGGCAGAGGCATTGCTACTGAAGGTGTTTCCTCCAGCAGCTGAGCTCAATGCCATGTTCCCAGCTTTGCCAGCTCAAAAAATACCACCAGTTTCGGGTGTCCAACTGACTGCCAAGGCAGACACACAATGCAGCCTCTTTTCTGAAGACAGATATGGATGAAGGTCCCACATACTCCTTTCACCCATTCCTGCAGCTGGAACACATCCAAGAGGGAGTACAAGAGGTGAATTCCCACAGGTACTCAAAGGTAAAAAATCAGGTACCAGTAGGAGAACATATTTCACAATCACTGAATCCCTTTTCCCTTCTTCCTGATCAACAGGCCAGTCCTTGGAAGTACCTTCAAAACAAAACAGGACCAGCACAAACCGTAAAATGAATGATTTTGACCACTAAAAGCCACAGATTGGCACATTATAACTTCCCATATACCTTTCCCTCAGCCAGACCCTTAATGTGTTTTCAATTATGTGAATAATTTGCATAATTAAGTTATATTCAGTACAGTGTTTTTTCAACTGGTCAGAATTAGTATTAACTTGAAGAAGTCTGCTGTCACGATGATTTCATTTCTGAAGGCAACCCCCTAAGCCTCTCTGGTTTCAATAGTTTAGTTTGATTTATCTAGGACAAATCTAGGGCAAATTTAGTGTAATTTGGAACTTAAAAGGCATTCTGAACTTAGCATTTTTACTTGTATTTCAACATCATGGTTGGGAAGTTCAAACATACAAGACAAATACAAGCTCAAGTCCAGAAAATCTTCACTGTGTACAACCACTACAATTCAGGCATAAACAATCCACTGTGCTGCAGCATCTCTGATTCCAACCCTTTTTTTGTAGGGCATTATGTAACATTTCTTCATCCAAAACATATTATTCTACTCCTTTCCCACCTGACCATGCCCAGCCTGCTGCAGCTACAGAGTTTACACAAACCTCACAAGGGATCATAAAGTACCAATTATAATCTCATTCTTTTTGATTTCCCCTGTTCCAGTATTTGCCATTTTTTAGGAGATGGGCCAGAAGCTCTTCAAAAGGATCTAGTTACTGTACAACAGTCCTGTTCAAGTCAGGAAGAGATACAGATGGCCTTCAGTGATTTCTTGTGTTCAAGGGATGCCAGCTCAGAGAACAATTGTGAATGGTTGAAAGACTTGACTTAAAAACATCTTGATAAACAAATACACCAATAACCCTTAAATGATTTTGTTTGCCAATAATTAAATGCATTTAGCTTTCCAAAGCTGAAATGCCAAGGATGCAAATGTTCATTAAAATCTAAAGGCACTATAATCAATACAAGACACAACACTAGTCACATTAGCATAGTCTAGAGCTCAAAAGGACAAAAAGATCTACAAATCTGCATTTTTGTTTAAATTGCATTGCATGTTAAATTCTGCTGCTTACAAGCCAAACACTGTGTGCTTCACTGATACTAAATTGTACCAATGATGTCAATAAAAATATTTCTGTAATGAAATAAAAATAATTCAGCTCTATGCTAACAGAAAACTTCATCCAGGGAAAAATGTTTCTTCTTTAAATATCACATGAAAATGTAAATTAAGCAGTGGGCTGGTGCCTGCCATGTAGTTTAAATGAAGACAACCAAGGCAGATTTAATTTTGAATGCCAGGAAACTAGGATGCCTTCTGTAGATTTGAGAAAATACAATACCAAAGTACCAGTATGACTTAGCTAGCGAGCAACTGGTACTTCAGGGTAGGGTAGGCAGTGAAGATGCTTCAGCAGTTTTCAGGAACATCCTTACAAGCACCTATAGGGACACTTTAACTCAGTGCCTAAAGTTTCCTATATTTCTGGGCAGTATGTAAAACATTTTCAGCATATAAGTAGGTAAATACCTTGTAAGAAACTTCTGTTCCTAGAACAAGAAAATACAAGCTGGAAGAGCTGTGAAATGAAATTTAATTGCACTGAAGCCAACACTGCCCTCTTAACATCAGTAACCGGTCACAGACGTTTGGGTGCAGACTAAAAGGGAGATGAGACTGAAACCCCTCTGGGATGAGAGGAAGGGCTCCCCAGATGTCCCTGCCACTGTCCCTGCCACTGTCGCTGTCCACGGCACTTGTGCTGTCAACCCCTGCAGGGAGCATCCAACATGTCCCACCTGGGGTGGCATCCCAGAGGGATGGGCCTTTCTAGGTGTGTTGACCAAAACAGCTCCCAGCAAGTTTGGAACTGGGAATGTGTTGGTTCATTCCCTTTCTTTTCTGGACATGTTAGGGACCCAAGAATAGAAGAACATACTTGGAAATGATCTGAAATGCAGTCCAGCCATGAAAAAATACTCTGATTTTTCTTGTTTTTCCTTCTAGAAAGAAAGTCTTGTAAGAGAATCAGCTATGGGACATCCCTGCATCAGTGTGGTGTCTGCATTGCATCTATCCACAGACCACCAGTCTGGTATTGGATAGCTGTAAGATCTGTAAAGCAGCTTATGGAACTGAAAGGCCCCTGAAGTCTGAAGTAAAAGGACTTATTCTGACTATAACAAACAAATCCTATTCCAGCTGTAACAAAGGAATCCATTCTTTCTTGCATGAAAAGCCATGTATTTAAAAAAAAATCCTTCTTTTCTACCTTGCTGGTTATATATACAGTACTTTAAATAACTTTAACTAAAATCCACTTATCAGGTTATTTAGATTTCTAGAATACACAGAAGTCCTAGTCAGAATTCCTGTCCCATTTTTCCATTGTTTGGCAATAGAAAGAGTCACTGAGTCAATCCATCTGGGGCCTGATCAGAAACCTTGCAAAAATCAATAGTGAGATTCTCAGGCTAGGATGTCTCAGTTTTGTCAAATGAATCCATCTCATTAATCTGGTTTCCACTCCCAGACAATGGATAGAGACAGACACTCCTGGGCTAAAATTCACTTGACCCTCAGATGTCTAAAAAAAGGATCAGGTGAATCGTGTCCAAGAAAAAACTGTTCTTTTCCTTTGATTACATAGGGATCCTAGTATGATTTCATCAGAGGTAGACACCCAAACTGCTATCTAACCTTATACAAGATGATTCACAGCTTCAATAGCTTTGACAGAGTCCACCCAAGACCTCCGTGCATCCATTAGCCAAAATAAACCGATATTCCCCACTCAACTGCCAGGACCCATCAGGGTCAGGGTAAGAACTAAATGTACCCCTTCAGCCCTACTGCTGCTACACAGGGCTTAGCTATCACAACCAGTTAGGAACCTTTTGTTCTGTGAGAAGTCTCTTTTGTGTTCTATATTCACATTTCCAAAGAATACACAGAAGAGAGATGCCAAAACAGAAACATTTTGTTTCGATGCCATTTTTTTAGATTAAATTCTACATCCAATACAAGCTGTAATGTGTTGGATGAAAAATTCTGTCCAAGTAGCAGGAATGCATGAAAATCCCAGCTCGTGACAAACCACACTGTGATGCCTTCATTCCTGTGGGATCTGGGTGATCCTATAGCAAACAGCAGGTAACCTCCAAAGCTTGAGAGAGTTTGCTCTCACACAGATAGCTTTATATAAAGGCCTTGGTATTACCAGGCAGTGCTTCTGGGTGTATCTGTATGGAGAATATTCCCTCCACAGGCTTACACAATTATGCTTCTGCAATGTTACAACAGCCAACAGGATGGTCAGTATACAGCATATTTACATGTATTTTCAAGAAACAGGTGAAAGGGTGCACACAGGTTAGACAAATTAAACAGTTCAACAAAAACTACAGGTATCCTTCAAAGATGCTGAGCACCTGCATTTCTTACCAGTGGAGCTGCTTCTTGAGTGCACTCAAAAGACATTTATCACTGGTACAGTAAGGAGGATATTATTTGAGTGATGACCTGGAGAGGCCTTATCCTGCAAGATGCCAAGTGCTTCCTGTGGTTTGAGAGTGACTCTTGTGTAGCCATGAGATCTGTCAACACTACAATACACACACACCTTCCTTACCCTGCCACCCCCTCTGCGATGTCTGCTCACCAGGACTTTTTCTGACCCTGGAATGTAAAGTCTTTGGGGTAAAAATCACTTCTTTTTATACTTTTGTATAAGAAACTGGAGTGACTGGGCCTGACAGTGACTGTATTAAACATAAATAAAGATCAGCACTGCACATCTATATCACTCCTTCAGGAGAGATTAATTAGAACCATTGATATAATGCCAGGGCTTCTTCTGTCCTACCTTGAATGTCACTGAGGTACCTCAGACTAGATATATCACTTTATTTTTGACCCTACCTGTTCATACCCAGGGGACATAATAATGCATCTCATCTACCAGCTTCCATTTCTCATGTCTATTTATATTGTAAACTCTTACGACTGCCCCTGCCTCTTACTTTCCACAACACTCAACAGCAGTGTTTTGAACTGCACTCTACTGCAGTTAAAGGATCTACACCATTTATTATCTCCAGACCAAAAAAATGCCCAAGGTGGCTTAGCAAGACTAGATCTCTTACCTATGGCAGTATACTCCTACCTAGTAAACAGCCCAGAAAAAACCATAAAAATGTACTAAGAAGACCAGGGGGAGGGAACGAGGATGACAGTGCAGTAGCCAGTAAACCTGAAAGTCACTTGAAGGAAACCACTGACACTGGAGGTGCAAACACTACTCTGTTTCAAAGGTCCTGACAGAGGTTTTTTTTTAATTTAAATTCTCAGGTTGTACATAAAGCTTTGGGAAATTGGAAGATTTCTTCTGTTGGGTAGGAACACATCCATTACCGTGCACCAGGATTTGATAGCATTGAAACAACAGGTCTTGCACTGGCTTGAATACATTATAAAGTAACACTCCACTTAAATAATGAAGTGTTGCAATACCCCTGGCAAAACACTAATCTATGCAGTGAAAGCCAGGCAAGAAGAAAAATGTGTCTTACCACATAGTAAATAAATTTCAAGTGTTTAGTAAACCTTTGTAAACAACAAGATTTGAATGCCGTGACAAACCTAGCACTGAATCAGCCTGGAGGAACGGCAGGTTGAGGAAGCACAACCCACCTTGGAGCACAGGGCTCCTGTGCAAGGACACCCTCCCAAGACTGATGATCGGGACGCAAACAGCACATGAAGAATCAAACCTCCTCTGCTCCTGGAGGCCCTCAGCCTGATGTAAAGAGGAGTAGATGGAACTCAGACCATTTTCTCCTGCATGGCTATAAATTCCTGAAACCCCCTGCCATGGATAGGATAGTGTGGCAAGGCAAGGCAAGTTCTTTGGGTGGTCCAGGGGAAGGGAGAAGAGGCTGTATCACTTGCATGAGGGCCTACTGCTCAGCCACCTTTAAATTTAAATAAAAATAATAATAAAAAAGACATCATATTTCATGACAAGGATGTAGTCAAACAAGCTTGCTAAAACACAAGGGCCCCTCGAGACAACGGACATAATACAGATGTCAAAAATGGCACAGCTAACTACCTATAACTGTAAAATCAGAGATTTAATTGCCCCAATGATCAAAGAGGTAAAAATTACTCTTTACAAAAAATGTTTCAGGTTCCACTGTGTGGATCCAGACAGCTCTTATCTGTGAAACTCTGTAACATCTCAATTACCAATGCCACAGAGACCAGACCAGCTTCTCAGCTGTACAGTCTGGCCCGAGACCATAACCCTGTGCCAATATGCAAATCAACTGTCCCATTGTTAATGATATAGAAATGCTAAATTTTTGGCAAGTTAACAATAAAGAGAATTTGAACTACATACATTAATACACTAGGGCAGTATGCATTTCAACCCCCCAGGCACATCAGCAACTGTATATATTAGGCTTTGGAGATATCTTCTTTTTCCACAGTTGGAAGGTCTGAAAAAATACATTAGGGCATAAGCTGTCATCTGTTGTACATGACAATGAGGTTATTTGGAGGTTAATAATTTTGGGTTTATTATTCTCAAACACAGTTCTTATTAAAATAGGTTTTTATAAAAACATACACAGTGACAATTCCTGGGTGTATTTAAATAAAATACAACTGTATACAGGGGATTCTGTGAAGAGCTTTTACCACTATTTACAGTATTAAATGTTTCTTCATCTCACAACTACAACATCCATGAGAAACAGAAAGACATATCTAGGTCCTGCTACTAAAATTATCTATCAGGATAAAGCAGCTCTGATCTCAGGGTATATTTTCTGACTTGCCTTTAGCTAAGACATTCTTTCTAAGGAAGGCAAGCTAAGGAAACCCAGCCTGAAGCTGCATGTGAAGCTGTGGGCCGTGCTGCCTCATCTGTTCCCTTCAGGCATGAACCAGGAAAAGGAGCAGCCACCCAAGCCACGTTCCCATTCGGTTTGACTCAATTGCTGAATATAAACTTTCAGTTCTCTGCTTGCAGAGGTCTGACCATTCTTAATTGCCACTTATTTTCCAGATCACTAATTAGGTTTTGCAACATTCCGTTCTTCGAAAAAGCATTGCCAAGATCAATAACTTGTCAGATCTCCTGCTTTTTTCATATTTCAACTTTACTCAACCAAGGCTTTCCAAGCTTTCTTTTGAAACCTTTGTGCAAAATGTTATTCCTGAATTTCGAATTCTTCTGAAAGTTTAACAAAATAAAATAAGTCAATTCTCTTTCTTTAAGTAGGGTTAAACTG
Source organism: Gymnorhina tibicen (assembly GCA_013399875.1). NCBI lineage: Eukaryota > Metazoa > Chordata > Aves > Passeriformes > Artamidae > Gymnorhina > Gymnorhina tibicen. Next base: position 626,987 of record VXAZ01006807.1, read on the forward strand.
AAGGAGGACAAGCTTACCTCCTGACATGCAGAGTCCAAAACATTTAATTTATGCCCAGCATAAAGTAAAAGACAGGAGATTATATATACACTTCTGAATTAAATATATATACATATAACCAGAAATTTCATGAATATTAACAACAAAGGACTACAAATAATTATCAAATGTGCCATTCTAAAATGCAGCATTTAACTTCATGTGCCCAGTGGTTATAGTTTGTGCCATAAATTGTTGCAATCAACTTAATTAAATATACAGTATTACTTGAGTGAGATGGTTATGTTCACTCTAAAATGAAATATACTGCAGATGTTAGTGCACTGGTTACATTTTTGAGCCATCCTCCCCTTTTCAGCATAAAACTGCAAATGCAGAAGAGCATTTTCCACTGTCTTTCAGCTCTGGGAACACCAATGCCAACATTTCACTCAAGCATGGGCAGCCTCATTTCAGCCAGTTGGAATACTTGCAAGTTTAAATTTAAGCGGAATCATGGCTTAGCTGTTCACATATAATAGTCAAACATAAATCAAATCACACACACACACACACACAAAAAAAAATCCTGTTAAATTTTTTATTTCTGCCCAAACTGGCCATCATTGCAGCCTGCTGATCACAACCTTGAACTCAACCCACACTAGACACCATGGCTTTTAGGCACAAGACTTTTTTCCAATGCACAAAATTATTCCAATGAGTTGCGTGGAAAACAGTCAATGTCTTCCTCCCAAACATTGTTATTTAAGCCCTGTAGTGAACATTTTCTTAAGGCTTGTTACATAGGGCCCACTCCATTAAAAAATGCAATTATAGAAGCAAAATAGAGGTCGGGAGCAACTGGCCAAGGAATTTAAGAAGTGTTTAAAACTGGCAAGGACGAAGCATAACAAACCACCCCACTGGGAACACACTGGCACTTGTGACCTGAAAGGACGCCTCTGTCTCTATCACAGCTACCACAGTATTTATTAACAACAGATATGCAACATATGGAAGGAAAAATTTGCTCAAACCCTAATCCACTGCCATGCAATGTGCAAAACCTGACCCTTTAAGAAGCACCTAGAAGCCTCCTATTCTGGAGAGCAACCTGCCCTGAAGAAATAAAAACTGTAACATTACCCAGAAAACACTGAGTGAGCAGTAATCATAAACAGAAATAAAGTGAAAGTCAATCTTCCTTCAATTCTGGACTGCCAGGGAAACGCCCCTGTGAACACCACTGGGTATTCCATTCTGGAGGTAACTTGCATGAAACAAAAATACCAGATACATATGAATCAAATTAGCTTTTTACTTTCTTACCACAAAATGTTGTTTTCAAATGAAGTAACCCTTACTGTGCATAGTTACACAGTAATACTTAAAACCCAGTTAAAATTTTGAGCTGGAATGTATTATCACTCAATAAGAAGTACACTAATCACTGTAATTAAGTCTCTATTTAAACAATTATTTTGGTATTAAAACTGTTTTCCACAGCCTTAGTTTTAATGCTATTAATCCACTGTGAAGTTCCTTTCATTAAGCAAGAACAAAACTTTTGTTGAGAAACTTCCTAATCACACAGTAAACGTGTTGGTTCTAATGCTGACATTTATGTTCTTAACGAGAAAATCTGTTTCATTTACTTTGGATAACAAGGAGACTTTCGACACTGTTACATCTCACTGCACCAAGCGTTTTGCTTTGCAAAAGACAGAGAGAATTCAATTCTCATTACAGTCACCTACACTTGAATAATCCCAAGTACAATCCCAAATTCAAGGCATCAAATGTGTGGTCCTGATCAAATGTAACTAAGGAAAGAATGGCCACGATTTTGCAAGACCAAGTTTCCCCATCAGAGTGCGGCAGCAGTACCACGCCTGAGGAGCAATAATGAGGTCGATTTAAATCATTTTCACGGATCTCCCCTGGTTTTCCTGTCATTGATCTAAATTACAACAGACAACGTAATTTCAAAATTCTAACTAAGACCAAAAAGGAGGCAGCAAACAAAAAGCATTTTGGTATCTGAGCTATTGATTCTAACTTTCCAAACCTGCCTCATTCTTTCAACCTACACAGTGAATTAAGAGCATATTCCTTAAATACTGATCAGTTCTGTCTGTAGTTATGTTCTTATTACAGGATTACTGCAATAAACTTTTCCACACTGAATTTTACCTTCACTGAATGAAAATTAATTAGGCGCACACTAAACAGCATCCAAAATTCAGAGCTTATAAAAGTTTAAATGCCGTATGTAGACCCTGTTGAAGTCTTTTGGTTAATTAACTCCTTTTCTCTTGCAGTGCATGCCACATGCTTTAGATAATTTTAGCCACATTATCTTCAGTAAATTTTTCCATCTCCAATGTGTAAGAAGTAATATTCAAAAGACTGAACTGTTTATGCCTCCATAAATTATGACCTTAAAATACAAGAACTACTTAGTTATATTATCTTTGGTTGCAGCTTATGACTTCTGTCTCATGACTTGTATGACATGATCAAAAAGTAGAAGGCAGCAATATTTTTAATACAGCATATATACACAATTATTTACATCCCCAAGCTATTGAAAAGGTCTTTATTAACTGTGAAATACTAATGTTTTATTACAGCTGCCATTAACATTCACGTGTAGTCACAACCTACTTTATTGTGTGTTGTGAGTAAACTAATCTCTGAGGGGTCCTGTTATGGTTGGGCTTACACAGGGCAAAGCAGAGGGCTCAAAGAATTTTAGACATCGAGCAAAAGTGAGCTTGACAGACACCCAGCACTTCAATAAAATCCAAGAAGGAAAAAGAAGAGACATTCCTCCTTTGGCAATGTTACACATAATTTGCATGTGTGTATGGACTACATTCCTACCACCTAGGGGAAAATAAATGACAATTATGGCAACCCACTGATAGTTGAAAATGTGGTTAGTTCAACATAAAAAATAGTTTGCAGTATCTTAAGTTATAACTACAAAAGAGGAGCAATAGGACAGGATGGGACAGGGTGGGACAGGACAGGACAGGGCAGGGCAGGGCAGGGCAGGGCAGGGCAGGGCAGGACAGGACAGGACAGGACAGGACAGGACAGGACAGGACAGGACAGGATAGGATAGGATAGGATAGGATAGGATAGGATAGGATAGGATAGTTCATTGGGAAGGGACCTACAAGGGTCATCTAGGCCAACTGCAATATGCCAGTTTTTTCCAGCAGACTTGGAAACTGAAGGTTTTTCGTAGCTGATGCATCAGTCATTAAACCTTGCTCACCACAAAAGAAACAGCACTGTTTTCCTTTAATAAAAATTCTTTTTTCATCATGGTGAGTAATTTTAGGCTTCAGCAACTTCCATTCTCATTTTCAGCATAGCTAGTAATACGTCCAATCTCACTTTCAAAAAGCAGCACAGTATGACGAACCTCCACAGAAAAGGTATTTGAAACAGAAATCTCCAGTTGCATTGGGATCATCACCATTTCAATAAAAAAATGATCCTTGCAGGGAGAAACACAGCAGGGGTTGGAGTTCTCACACTGCACAGGAGCCTCCAGAACAGCAACCTCCAGGCTTTGGACTGCTCTGTTGTATTGACAGTTCTTAACTGATAAACCTTTATCACTGCTAATGAAAAGTTTTAATAAGGGGTAAGTAGGGGAAGAGAAAAAACTTCAAGAAAATGGTATCATTCAGGTGTAACTGATGGGAAAGACATCACTTGTGTGACATATGAAGTCATGGGGGGGTAACACAACAGTAAAACTGCTACTCCTATATTCAAATGTACACAATGCTACCAAACCCCAAATCTGTAAATCCGAAAATAGAAAGAGTCACGGACTTGCCAAATTTTGCTTTGCCAGCATGGGGAATGACATCAGTGTGACTCACAGTGCACAAGCCGAAGAGGCAGAAAGACAGCTCAGAAGGGAGAGAGGAGGGAGGAAGAGCAGCCATTCAGTAACTCTCCTGCTCCACATCGCAGTAGTCATTTACACATTTATGTTCCTGTGCCTTCATTTTCAAACGAAGAGGACATGCTATATTTAGCTCAAATCTTTTCTCATGACACATTTTAAAGTCTCAGTGGCAAGCTGTATGGAAAAGCAGTGCAATTAAGAGTTAAAAATCTAATTGCAAAGGGTCTGTGAAAACACACAATCCTGAAATTGCATCTTATGGATAAATACATTTGGTTCAGAAAACCTAGTTGGCTCATGTTAACCTTGTGAAATGATCCTATACAGAATTCATCTTGCTGCGTAACCCCATGCTTCAAAACAATCTCGAAAACATAACTTCACTTTTTAGATACCCTATTTCCATAGTATATGGAAGCAGTAACCAAAGCTACCTCACGAACAGGGTTCTCCTGATTGTACGTACATTGACATGATGCAACATTTTTAATACGATTTTCCCCCTAATAACAATAGTGTAATTCCACCTCTGGCAACCACCTTATGAAGCATGTTTTTCCTTTTAGTCTTCTGTTTTGCCATTTAGACTCTCTGTAGTCAATGTAGTCAACAATTAATTACACAGGAAGAAGTTGCAACATAAACACTGGTTACTCCTTAGGAGAAAGCAGCAGCAGTGTTAAATTAAAAAAAATAAGATCCAGTGGCCACAGATAATGAACCTATTACAACATATATATCTTTAAAGCTGTATACATGGCAAGAGTACAACAGCTGAGCCATGTGAAGTCCAGCACCAACTCAAATCAATGTAGGAGAATGCTACCTTAAACATCCCTCTGTATCACAGCTGTAAATAACCTCACTTGAAGCCTTCATTAACAAACTGGCTAGCTGAAAGAAATTACACAGTATAATCGAATTTGAAAAGACAACAGACAGTTCAAATACTGTGCGTTTCTTTTTCCCACTATTCTACAGTAAGGTAAACACAAGTACTACACATAACAATAGACTCAACTAACCCCAGCAAAATCACACTTGTGGGGCTGTGGGTGGTGATGACGAGAGGCTGGAAAAGGAGAGTTATCTTTCCTCTCACAGACTTACATCAGTTTTTCCATCCCGAGTCAAAACTAAAAACTACAACAGTTATATTTGCTTATGATCAGATAACCATAAACTAAGACACTTTTGGTATAACAGAGGTACTCCAAGTGTGAGGTTTCTTTGTTTTGTCAAGATCATAAATAGATTTCCAACTTTTTCAAACCTTCATCACCAAAATACCCTTCTCCACATAAGCCTGGGGTTTTTTTAATGATAAAAAAAATCCTGGATATTTATAAAAAAAACCCCTCATCTTCTTGAAAACTAGTTGCAGTAGGACCCAGATGAATTCCCTTCCTGCTGCCATTGCTGCTGAACTCCACCTGGTATCTTGCTATTAAAGCAGATTCTGAGTGTGACACTCCAAAAGATCTCATTAGTTTTCACACAGCAATTTTCTTCTTAAATTTACAAGACCTCTGTAAAAAGCACCTGTTAAAAGCTGTTATACTGTACCTGTTAAAAGCATGGGGAACAGGAATGCATATTCTCTATTAAAACACATCCCAGACAAGAAAGCCAACTGCAAAATTTTCAGCTCTCTTTTTTGGATGAATCTGCTCTTAAATGCCATTTCCTAATCTCTCACTTTATTCAGTTGTTTTGGAGTCAGAACAGAAATAGCCATGAATACGTTATTTCAATTTTTTAACCTTTGAGATATTTTGTAACTGCATTAATTTCCCACTCCACCTCTTCACATCTCAAAGTCACTGTAGAAAGCTGAAGAGAGAAACAATACATAGAAAATCAGGAACATTTTAATTCCCTATTGTTCAAATGAAGCTTGAATCCTTCAGATACAGATGTACTGAGTTTCTCAAACCGCACAACTCTTCTGACTACGTGCTGGTTTTTCCTTATTCCTGGATACTGTTGCCTACTGAGATAATTAATTTGAATGATGAAGAGTGGTTAAAAGGCAAAAACCCAACAAATATTAATGTACGCTCAGAGAGACAGAGAGTCAATGCAAAAACTGGAGCTGCCCGATTGCCTGGAATATGACTTTCCTTAAGAACTACTTACAGGATTTTACAGGAATTTCACCTAATTATTTACAGGAATGAATGAACTGTTACACAGGATGAAGCCAAAGGTCCATCTGATTGAGGATATTTTCTCTAGCAGTTTCATATTTTATCTGACTTTTGGAATTATTATCCCCTCTCTTGTAAACACAAAAAACTCATGGGGATTCACAGAAATTATCGTTCAGCAGGTTAAAAAAGAATCAAACTAAAACAAAAGGAAGGACCTTTCCACACAAACAAAACCATTAAATTGTGAAACTCTGTGCTGCAGAGGCCAAAAGTATAAATGGTTTTATGGAAAAAATTCAGGGGAAGTAAGTTCATTGCTGACTATTGACCAAAATGACCAAGCTAACAGCTCGGAAAGCCTCCGGCTGGCCAACAGCGGGAAGTTCAGGGGATTCACCAGGGAAGCACTGCCCTGTGCTTACCCCTGCCTAACACTATCTGTGCTGGCCAGGAACATGCTGGGCTTGTCGGATCCGATACGTCTCTTCCTGTGACTGAAAATGGCAACAAGGAGTCTGCAGCTCAAAGGACTGAAAACTTTCATTTTACTCAGTCCTGGTGCACGATTTTCCCCTTTGTGTTGATAACAACAGCTAACATTAACCTGGCCCGTGATGTGTGAGCAACCAAAGGGGTTAGAAAGGTCTACCTGGCCTTTCACAAGGCTCTGCATTCAACCCATTTGTTTAAGTACAAAACCACCGAATGGATACAAATTCAAAAATATTTCTATGGGTGGAGCGTCTTCCTAATTTTGGGCAGTGCAAGACGATTCACATCCTGAAACATAGGAAAGAATTTTCCCTACACCTACTTAAGCTGAGTTTCTCAAACTTGTATTAACACCTCCCAAAGTCATGGACAGTAAGTAGAATAATTTTAGGGATGTCCATACAAATAGGCTGTACCAAGCCATGCTGCCAAGTGACTCACTAACATCCTTGCAACTATTTTGCTCAGAGATCTAAGTGAATGCTGCATTCACAAATACCAGCATCTGGTAGCCCCCACATCAGCTCTTTTTATCAATTCACTGAATCACAAAGGAATTGGGGTCAGCAGGGACTTTTGGGGACCACCTAGTCCAATCCTCTACCCAAAGCAGAACTACTCAGAGCAAATTTGCAGAGCAAATTGCACAGGACTATGACCAGTTGGCTTTTGAATAGCCCTAAGGATAGAGACATCTCTACTTTTGCTTATTGTGCTTTAGCAGAATTTCCTGTATTTCAGTTTATGCCCATTGCCTCTTGTCCTATCACTGGATACCATGAGAAGAGCCAGGCTCTAGCTTCTTTACTCCCCCATCAGGTCAGCCCCACCTTTCTCATTTCACAGACAGAAGTAAAAATTCAGAAAACCGAAAAAGAAGTAAAAATAAAGCTTCACTGCCTGATCCTGGACTAAAAAGACAGTGGTCTTAGGTGCCTGTCTCAGCTGTCTGATCACTGCAGTTTGTATGGCCATCTCATCCACCAGGAAGTACTTCTGAGGCTGAGCAGCTGCAAAGCAGCGGGGCTGTAAGGGAGGAAGGGAGCAGCAAACTCTCTCTCAGGCAGAAAACTTACAGCAGGTTTCATAAGATATTTAAAACTCCTGACAATCTATTAAAGTAAAATAATCAAACACCAGCAACAACTTTTAACATCCCCAGAAGACAGACTATCCAACACAGAAAGACGAAATTACTGCTATATGATATTTTACTCCTCCAATAAAATATTTATAATGTAGCCCCACAATACCACACAATATAAAAAATACACCGGCCCTTTCACAAAAGCAATTAAATAAATAAAATATAAACCAACTCAGTACCCTCCAGGCACTCAGACCAGCAGACTCAGATTCTCCATCATGGTCCTTTATCCAAGCGCGCTCACACAGCCACAAGAGCCCCCCTCTCTTGTCTGTCTCTGCCATGGACACTTAAGTCCCATTTATGTCCCGGCGCTTCCCTGCACCGTTTTTTGCATTAATTTTAATGATTAACGGCAACTGGTAGTGAAATATCAATGCTGTCAAACACATCTATTACTCTTTCTTGAAGCTGAACTGGGAAAGATGTTTTCCAGCTGTTTCAGTGCAGATAATTTTTAAAACCGTGTTCCCCTAACCAGCCGGCTCATCAGTCAAACACACCCATTCTGTGTCAAAGAGCAGCCCTGAATCTCAGAGGCACAAAAGGTGGCTGAAAGAAGGCAGGTGGCAAAAAAGGCTAATCCAAACAACTCCAACCCTCCTCTTCCCCAACTTCAGCCAAGTATCTATATTTTTCCAGCAATATAAGATTGTTTCAAAGCTCAACACTGGCATCTTTCTAAGACTACTTAATGATATTTCTTTCTTCTAATTTGTGAGCAGAACTTTAGCAATACAGTTGGAATGAACAAAAAATGATAAGTTGGAAGAAAAAAATCTAACTGAGCACTGAGGCACAAAATGCCCTGACAAAAAGAGAAATACTCCAGAAATAACTTTGATAATACAATTATTTTTAAAATGTCATGTACCTAAGAGAAAGACCAATAAAATTATGATCCCCATGGGAGCAGCAAGTCTACTCTTCTGTTTTAAAACACAAGGAACTAAGGAGCTGGCCCAGAAACACAGAGCATAAACCAACTTGGAGGAAAAACTCTAAAATTTAAAATTTTTAATTTGTGCTCCCTCTCGTGCTATACTCCATAAAAACATGAGTTCATACCCAAAATAGAAAAATGAATACAGGAAAAGGATGGTGCAAAAGTTAAAGAGGAACATTCCCATAAATTAGCACACTGACAAACCTACTTAGATAAGATGAAGTAAAATGACAATGTGGTGGAGTCTCCAGGGCATTAGACAGCTTCCACTTAAAACTGCCATGTGGTGTCAAAAATTGTCATTGCTTCTGAGTAATGAGTTACAGTAGCATAAGCTTTTCTGTTCACAAATAATCTTCCACTGGGAAACTCCCAATCCATACAATTCTTTTTCTTTTTTCTTAGCAAGATATTGACCTATAAATTGAACAAACTAAATTAGAAAGGTATTTTTTGCTACAAACCCACATTTTTGGATCCCATTCAAGGCAGCTCTCCAGGGCATTCCCAGTTCTCCGTCCTTCCCGGAAGGCAGGACAAGCTCCAGCCTGTGTGGGAAGGAGAGGGCGCTTGGCTTTGCTGCTCCCTTGCTGTCAGAATAGCTCCCCCATGCAAAGAGCTTGTCAATCAGTGACAGATTACAAAAAGGAAGTGAAATGTCACATTCCTGCAAGAACTTGGGGACAAGTGAGCTTACCTAGAAAACTGGGATAAAGCACAGCTACTGACCTGGTAAGTCAACAAGGTCAGAATAAACACAAACCCCTGTGCCTACAGGCAGGCTTTCAGCAGTCTCATGCTTCCCCTTGGCATTTCCAGGCATGACCCCAAGGGTAATGCTGAGGTAAGAGGGATAAGGAAGTGGCTGATTTATTCTCAGATAACCTTGACCCTCTCCTTCAGAGTAAATGAAGACTCTCTACCATGCAATGCAGTGCCAGATGTGGATGGGACACAGGGAGGATGCTACCCAAATACATTTATTCTCTTACAAAGAATTTTAAGGCATTAGTTTTAATAACCACAAATTTTCAAATAGTGCTCCTCAGCACCTGGAATATGAATGGAAGGTATGGAAGCAGCTGAGGTAACACGTGTTGCCAAGCAATCTGACTTGGACAAGATTCAAGGCACCTAAAATTGGTCTCACTGATTTTACATTCTTGGCAGGAGAAACTTGATTAAGAAAACCATTTTTCACTAGTTACTTCTTTTAATAAATAGCCTACTACTTGTAGCCTACAGAAACTGGTATAGTGACTAAGAGTGGGTGAAGCAGAAGAGAGGATGACTTGCCGGGGAGTTATTATTAGACACCTGATGTCAGAGCAATGATGGTTACCTCTGTGAAAACACTGCTCCTGAGCACGACAAGGTTCATCTCTCAGGGAAGGACATGAGCAGATGGAGACATCAGCAGACCCCCCTGCTGTTCCCTGGAGAATATTAATCCACTCTTCCCATTTTAAAACAATATTCAAATAATACATGACATACTGCCCCTCTATAGCACCTACAAAAGCATGAAGGTGGGATGGTTTGCCCACAAACATTGTGACCACCCCCTCTGACACAGCCAGAGGTAATCCAAACCACTGTTGCAGGGCAGCCTGGATATATCCTACTGTTTGCAAAAACCTTACATCTTTGACAAGGTAGTGAATGGATCTTCTCACATCTGATTCCATCTGCTGGCACTTGCCAAATAAGAAAAAATAAAAAAAGGCACCTGACTAGAGTGAGGAAGATAAGTTCTGTTCTAAGGAAAGCTTTATCTTCTCAGACATTTGCAAAGATTACTGAAAATCCAAGAGCAGCAGGATGGATCGCTTGTTAGACAACCATTATGTTGATAGAGAACATCTGAATTTTGAGAACAGCACATTAAGCCTAAATTCAAGTAGTCCACTAGAAATGAGAAACCTTCTGCAAATGGAATCCAGACAGACACAGAGCATGGATAAAATAAATCTTGGCAATCACCACCTCTGTACTGAACCTTTACCTTTCAAGGGGTAAAACATAATACATTCATAGAGCTGAAGGCAATAATACCCTGGTTTTAGTCAGATAGATGGCTGCCTCCTGAGCACTGGTCTGTGCACTCAGCCACACCTCAGGCACAGGCTGCAGTGCCCACAGCCCCCAGAGCTGCTCGGCTGCACAACTGCTGACAGCTCCTCTCTTCCTATTGCTTCTCCAGCTTCCCTCCAGTCCCCTCCTCCCCAAATCAGGAACAGGGTCCGTCTGTCAGCACATCCTGAATTAAGCAGTCAGTTTGGTTTCTCATCTTCCACACACAATCACGCATTTGTCCTCAGCTGGAGACACAGGGTGAAGTCAAAGTCAGGAGACTGATCTCCCCGGTCAAGTAATCAAGATAATTTTAGCTCATAAACCGATGTTCAGCTCTACTCCAGCCGACTTAAGAAAATTTTTAAGCTTTTGCATCAGACAGAAGGCCAGAGAATGACAGCGTCCTCATTTCTGCACAGGAAAGTCACTCCCACCCAAGTAGCTTGGACTGGTTGTGGCAGCACAGGGATGTCAGCAGCCAGCCAGCACACCTCACCACCAGCGAGTTGTCTCCATCAGGTAGATTTTTAACTGTCCTTCGGCACTTTCAGCTGAATTAGGTCCCTGGCTTACTTTAACAAGTTATCCAGTACTTACAATAGCTTAAATTCTACTAATCTGCTGCAGTCATTTTTGGCAAGTAGCAAAAACAGTGAATCATCCCACATTATCCCAGAGAGACTTCATAAATAAATCCTCCTATCTGAAGAGAACTTGCTGAAGGCTTTTTTATATGAAGGAAAATTATTTTGGTCCTGTAAATAAGTAACAATGATTCAGTCCAATAAATGAGCCATTTGCTTTTTCATGCTGATCTTTACTAGAGAATGATAGGGCTGGTATACCACTGTACACCTCCAGATTTCATTCATTCCCCTCCAGCAACCGACCAAAAGAGAGAGAAAAACTGATATAAACTCTCTTTTTTTACATGTTTTCGAGTCCTGTGTATCCTCATTTTTATTTTAAAAGCCTCCCAAGGCAGAGGTGACTCAGCAGTCATTACCTCAGACATCAACATAAAATTAGAGACGTTATAACAATTATGTCAATTAAATTAGCTAGACATCTTTAGCAATTCTGATTATAACCAGATATTAAATTTCAGACTAATTTGAATTGCAATCAAAGCCCATATTTACATCTTAGACGAATGCCAGATAGAAATGTCAATTAATTTGTATATATTGTTTGAAAGACCAATTATGATCATCAGGCACAGTGTTAGACAGGAGCTGTAAAAGTCACAAATAATCTGATTTCTTTTCAAAGAATGAGTTTGCCAATTTCCCTCTTTCTGCATTTTCATATTTGTTTGCTTATTGTTTTGTAGGTGGAAAAAAAGAAAATATACCTATTTCAATAAAAGGCTCTGGTTTTCTTGAAAATGCTAAATAAGGTCTCAAATCCAGTAAGCCTATAAAGTGCACTGCAGATGGCATATTAACTCTAATAATTAGTCTTTGTTAGCAAAGTAAGCTGTATGAATTTTGCTGAAGTATAAAAGTCATTAAACAATGAGCATCTGTCATAAAACGGTGCAATACATCATGCACAAAATCTCCAGTCCATTCAGCCAACGGTGAAGGTCCTCTCCCTCTGTCTATGATAGGATTTCTGAGCAATGAATGGGGCTTTCTCTTCAGCATAATCCTTTCCTAATTTAGTGTCAGGATTTTATGATGCAATTCTTCTATTCTGAAGCTGAAACAATTTCAAATCTCTCTTCACAAAAATAAAACATTAATAACTCTGTCTTATTGACATGCGAGTTTTGTAAACATTGAATTGCCTTTCTTTCCAGAAGACAATACCAACAAACACTTTCTCTTTGCCATCTAATGTCTTTATATACTTACAGGGGTAAAGAGTATCTATAAAATTGCAGCTGACATACGAATACCACGTTGGAAGGTCTGACACTCACTCGGAGCTCATGGAGAACTAAACAGTCTGTCAAGCAGTTTAGCAGTAAATTGGATAACTTATTGTTCTAAATAGGATTGAAACAGGACCTGCATTGTTGTACAGAATTAGGAGTGACAATGCAGATTACTCAATTTTAAAAGGAAGAGAAAGAAATAACTGGACCTGAAACATAAAAAGAGGGTTACAGTCTCTCACCTAAAAACCCTTCATAAGCAAAGAGGGGCTTTTTTTCCTTATAAATACATTTTTTAATATAGACAGGTTGATTTTCTTTACACACAGGTAAAGAAAAAATTATCCCCATGATATTTTTATAGGAAACTCACTGTTTTGGAATAATTGGGCGGAAATATTCTCTCTCTGGTCGTAACTTGCTGTCACAAAGCTCATTCCTACAAACCCAGAACACAGCACTGATCCCTCCAGTGTGTACAAGGCCTCAGCTAGCAGTTGGGAAAACCAAAGATTTAAACACAGGGCCACAGTTCTGCATCAAATAGGAGGATGGGAGACCAACTTTCCACAAACACACCCCAAACCACCACCATCAACAACACCACGAAGTTTCCAAAGTTTCCACACATGAAATGACTGTAAGTAAAACAAAAAAAAAGACCTTCACCCTAAAATACCACTAGTTCTAAATTTGCCAACTTCATTCCTATTTCTGTCCCTAGCATTACACAGACAGCCTCTGCTCAGAGTGCAACATCACCGCATGGGGAGCAGCCCCTATTAACTGGGAAAGCAAGTGAGCAGAGCTGAGCACAGCCCTGCAGACAGACTGACTGCACTGTGCAAACCTACCTTTCATGGTTCCTAACATAAGTTCAATTGCATAGTTAAAATGCATAATTACACACAAACGTAATTTTGGATAGTGAGAATGCTGGTTTGTTATGGTTTTAAAGGAAAAGAAAACTATTTTGACAACAGGACTTCAGAGTGGTATTTTTAGAATTCACATACGGCACAGCATTTCAGCCAAAGAAAGAAAGTAGCAAAATATTTCTAAGCTGAAATATCAGTGTATTTGTGCTCCATATTCCTGACTCATTAAAATCTCAAATTGCTCAACTTCAATCTTCCACACAGTTAAACAATGCTTTTTTTTTGCTTTATGCATTTTCTTATCTGCAATAAAAATGCTTCATTACATGTTCTTCCTATACAAATCCTAAATAACTTCTTCATTAAACACAATTTTCTGCTATCACGATTTACACTGCAGTATCCTTCTGCTCAGCCTCCTTTTTCTTCAAAATAGATCTAGAATACCAGATTGGACTAGTCAGCTATTTGGTTCAATATACCATCCCTGACAACAGGGATTTATAAATGTAAAGCTGTAGTGAATCTCCAGGAAACCACTACGCAATAATCTGCTCTTGGAGAAATTTCTTCATAAAACTCATTTATTTTCAACTAGTCTCAGTTCCCAGGCATGAGAGCATATATCTGCAATCCCCACTGCTTACTTTACTTGCTATAATTGAAGCCTCTTTTTGCTTACTTCACCTGAGTGCTACTATGCTGTACGTATGTTTTCTTGGAATAACTTCACAGATTAATTTTATATTATGTGTGGGTTTTGCTTCTTTTTTTGTTGAGTTTATCCGCACCTTGGTGATCCCTGTGTGATGCTCCCTGTGATCACAACTGTCACCTCCCTGAGTGTGTTCTCGGGACTTGGATGCTCGGACAGATCTAAGGGATGCCTTTGAACGCAGGGCTGGCAGGATCCAAGACTGTTTGCAAGCAGATGGCACATTTGCCACCAGGCTTAACCAAGGCTGAACTGTGCATTGCTAATGAGGTCTTGTCACAGAGGAACTTCGAAACCGCCCCTCCGCCCTCGGCTGGATTATCTGACCTACCCACATTCCTCAGATGCACAGGACACAACTGCTGCTTGTAACATTTCAAACACAATAGTAAGAAATCCAATGACTCTTATAGCTCCTGGCCCTTCCCAAAATCATTTTAAACATTTAACTGTCCAACCATGTGTAAAATGGCCTTGAGGCTGCAAAACAATTGATGACATGTAAGTCATATGAGTGAACGATATTGAGTGTGATCCTTTAACGGCATAGGGCTTTCTGAATAAGATACACCACTCTTCAAATCAGGTGCAAAGAATATCTCTAGCCTGGAAGTGTCCAAAGCACATTTCCTGACTTGTACCCAGTGTGAACTGTACACACAAAAAAAGATTTTCATTAACTGTGAAAGTCAAATACACTGGAGCTTCTTTGCATTAAACAAAACATGGTAATAACAAAAATTCCTAGAGACTGTCATCCTACTTTGCTTGTCAACTGAGCCCTTAAAAGCAAGTGAAGACAAATTAGGATAATACCAGAAATTAAAATACTGTATTTTCCAAACTATTAAAACTGTCAACCCATGATCCATGCTGTGGCCTTGGATACAAAAGATAAAATGAAAGGCCTTCACATAAGGAGAGAATTCAGAGTTTAAGTAAATTTCACCTCACCACTGAAGGCATGCAAATGAATGTAATTAACCAGGTCTCATTAGCAAGGTTCGCTCTAATTTATAGTCTTACTTTCAGTTTTTCTCTCAGTCTCCCAAAGATAAAGATCAAAAAAGGAGGTCAAAACGAAAGGTTTGTCTTACATCCACAAGCAGTTTTTCAGTAAAATTAAAATGGGACACAAGTGTCATAGTTGGTGACAGCCATTCCAAGAGAGTCCAAGACTCTACTGACTCAGTTTAAAGCTATATTCCAACCCCAGTTCCTCCCCAAATACAACATAAACCACCAGCAGTTCATTCGCCACATAAACCAGACTATGATTCCTCTTCAACAAAATGCCATGTTTTTATTTCAGCTTTTACTTTTTCTATTAGGGCCAGAAATGTAAATGAGGAAAAAATTCTCATGTGCTTCAAAATGTAACATTTTATTCAGGTTTTAATGACAAAGCTCTGGAGAACATGATGTGTTGGGTTACTTTTTTGCTTAACAAAGTAATAAATCAGGAGTAAATGGATTATAAAAATTTCATTGTAATTCTGACCCATTTTAACTGACTTTTTTTACAAAATTGCTTCAACAGATACTACTTCCCCGCACAAAGGCCAGGACTAAGGACAACAGCTGGGGATTGCATGGGCAAGGAACCAGCACAGTGCACTGGATGTTAAGTACTCTACAAGAGACCAGCTGACTTTTCCCACCATGGCACTTCAATTATTTGGTACAAACAGGCAGTACCTCTGCAGTGTCTGCACTACTGTTTATCCTTTCTCACCTCATTACTGCTCTCCAACTAAATACATTTAAGGTTTTGCAAGTCTACATCGAACTTATTTTGCTATTTCCAAAGGCACTGTCTCACTATAATACCTGCTGCAGAGAGTGAGCACGTAACTGCTGCTTGGCAAAGCCTGGGATGGAGATTGGAGTGTGTGCATCAGCCATACTTTCACATTTCAATTTTCCTTCCATTCTACTCTAGCCGTTCTGCTAAAAAAAAAAAAAAAAGCCAATGCCAAAATCACAAGCTCTGAGACTTTTAATCAGGGAAGAAATAAAAGCTTAGTTCATTCACATGGTTAAACACAGTAGGATCCTGCTCCCCTTACAATCCTAATGGTGACACCTGGAATGAGTTTTTTTCTTAATTTGGTTCAAATGCATAGGAAAATGAAGCCGATATCTAGAAATCATCCTAGCCTGCTTCTGGACACCATTATTTTCCATCAGGAATACATGTTGAAAAGGGACTTCTGCTGGTCAGTTCTTGCTCCTTGCATTACTTGATTCTACCCATTACCTCTGCAGCAGGGAAGGGAACAAAAAATTATCAGAGAGAAATGGTACAGTCTTTATAATCCAATGGTAATGAGAATGATCATTAAGTAAGGAGTGATTTTACAAGCAGAAGTCTGTGTTTTCAAGTTCAAATGTTCCAGTTTTTATTCAGAATGATTACAGGCTTGATCCTTATGCAATTATTTGCTCTGTTAGGCACAAATTTTCGATGGCTTTCTCAGCCATTACAGTCAGCACTTGAAATAAATGGCAACACTGTCTAAGAATGGAACACAGAAGTTCCCTCTAAAAGCAGGTGGCATCAGCACTCTCAAAACGTGTTCAGTGTTTCCAGTGATCCAGCCAATGTCAATGTCAGGACTTCTCCTTTAAAGCAAGTAAGTGCTACCAGGACCTTTTATATCTTTCAACCCTTGCTAAAGGTTTGCCATCCCCTTGACCTCTGACCACTCTTTTCTTACCTCTGAGCAGCTCAATCACGCACCAGGCAGCTACTTCCAGTACAGTGAGCTTGGTGCACACCTTTCCTTTCTCCAACATGGGAAACTGAAGAACTGAAGAGCTGAACCTTCCCTGACACACTCCACTATTCACGGCTTTTTACCACTTATTTTTCAGCTGCTGTCTGCTGTGTAATCGGGAAGCTCATCCAGTGGCTCCCACCTTGTGCTCCCCACGTGGACGAGTAACGTAGCTCAGGGTCTGACCCACGCTGTCATTCAGATGTCAGACACAGCCAGCCAGCCTCTGCTGATAAAGAATAGCCATGACCCCAAAGGGGATCTTCTAGGAGAGCTTTACGTGGAAGGAGACGTAGCCCTTCAGTAGTATCACTGAGTCACAGCGCACTGTGACCTGTCCCAGCACGACACTGTCCCAGCCTCGTGACCCGGAGTCTCTCACATCAGCCTGCTGAATTCTGAGCAACCAGCTCTTGGGTTTGGACTGACTTGCAGAAGGAAGCATCCCTTGCTCCCTTCTCATTTCCTTTGTGGATCTATGTTCAAAAACGTGAAAGGCCAGAGCCAGACACGCTATTGAGCAGCCTTGAACTCCATCCATGGGTCGTAAAAGAAAGCCTTTACACCATTATGCAGGAAAACAAAAGAAGAAGCACTTGAAAGTATTCCTTCACTTTCCTTGGACAGAGGAAAGTAACTCTCTTTGTCCCCAGACTCCATTCAGTTCTGTCATATAGGGACTTTCTGAATAAAACAGCCGCCCCATACCACACACGAACTTCTGAGAGAATAGGCTGTACTTAAGAATGGAAAAACAAAGAAAAAACTTACTCCTGTTTTTTAATGGGTTTTGAAAACACAGTCAGGCATTTCAGCTTGTAGGCTCAGGTTTAAACCTGGAGATCCAAACAGAAGTACAGCCCTAAAATTGGAGAGACACTTGTGCAGCTGGCCATTGGATGAATGGAAAGAAAGCAAAACACTTGAACCCAAAATCTGCTTCTCTGAAAACAAATCCTGTATTATTTCTTTGCAAGCTAAGCTCCGATGAGGTTCTGGCGAGCGTGTTAAGCAGCACACCCTGCATCTGCCAGCTCCGGTGAAATTAACACAGAGCCCCATGACAGTGACTAAGAGCAAGCATGAAACTGGCCTGAATACAGAAGTGCTCACAGTTTTTAAAGAAATGGATAATGGGTAATTTGTAGGAGTTGGTTGTCAAATTATATATTTAGGGGTTTTTTTTGTATGCAAGCTAATAATAGGCTTAAGCCTGTAACTTGCACTAGGAATAATGATTAAAGTAGCAAGCTTTGGCAGTTTCCGTCTGAAGGACTCTCTCAGCTGAACTCCTCCCACAATCACAGCAAATCCTAAGAGATATCTTAGGAGTGGATAATATGAATCACCACTTTTTTAAAGCAAGAAGGATAATGCAGATTGGCAACCATTTTTAAATTTTTTTTAAAGACCTAAAATCTGTCATGAAATAAAATCACCGCTGACCCACAGGAAGCCACTGGCACAGCCACTGATTAAAAGAATCTCATAAAACACATTCAGGGATGTTACATCCTTAACTCTAAATGATTTTTTGCCATTTTAGATGATAAATTGTACTGCAGTTTCAGTCTCACTAACTTGACCAAATAATTTTTGAAACTGTCTGAAAACATAAAGATCTACTTAATCTTTTTAGTGATCAATACCACTGTATTAGACAGAAGATTATGCAATAGATTTAGTAAAAGTTGATAGAGAGCTATTTGTGACTCTAAAATGGTGACTTGCCTGGATACATCTAAAAGGGAAATTAGTATTAAGAGGTGATGTGGCAAGCTGAGGACTGCTCAGATAGTAAAAACCTAACGCCCTTAAAGAAAACAATAAAGAGGTAATTTTCACTTTCATAAAACCATGATTGATAAAGCACTGTCTGAATATCTAAAGCATGCAGTGAAAAGACAAAAATTCAATCCCGAACCTAATCTGAGCCTTGTCCATACATCAAATTCACATCCTGATAATAGGACTGGTTTAGAAAGAGTGAGCAACAGTGAATACACTGAAATTATTTCAAGAGATCTTTATAGCAAATTACCTTACAATGTACTCTTTCAGCAATTCGGGGGCCAGGCAAGATCTTTTTTGACTGTTTTAAACATACTGGGCTTTAACAGCATTTATAAGCAAGGCTTGTGTTCTGTTGGAGCTGTAGAGAACCAAATTGCTGCACACTGGGACTCCCCAGTAACGCCCATCTGTCTTCCACCTGCTTCCAGTACCGTGGATGGTAGCAGGAACTGCCTGATTTTTCTTTTATTTTTTTTTCATAAACACAGTATTAGAAGCACACAAGGAAAGGAAACTTAAGAAATTAACAACCATAGTGGATAACAAACATTTTAGCCACAAGGAATCCTCTACAAGAAGCAACAACCAGGCTCTGGACAAATGCTACCAACAAATTAAGGTTTGGTTGCTTTGCATGAACGTATCTATTCATCACAAAAAATCAAACCCATAATGCTGAGCATTAGAAACAAAGTGTGAATCTTAGTGTGGAACTAAGCCATTATCTCTTCCAGAACACTTTTTCCATTTAGTAAAATATCCACTGCTGCTATAAATTGCTAAAGTGGAAAAAGTAGTCAGAAATAAAGGCACACAATTTTTAGTTTTTCTTGTCATTGCTGTTAAGTAGAAATATTTTCAGCCTGCAACCAAAAGAATAATTTATGTCAGAGGAAAGGAAAATAGTATGAAGAATTTAAAGACATTTCATAACTTTGATATTTAATTCTTATATATAATAAACACATGTTAGATGATTGCAACAATATGCCTACTTAAGTGACTTATTTCAGCTAAATTAAAAGGTTAATTATAAGGCTTGGATAATTATGGAAAATGAAAAAAAAATACAAAAACCCATCATGAATCTGAAAGATGACATCTTTATTTCAAGACTAAAGCCACAAACCTTGTTGTTTACAAATGGGTATATGTTCATTTTATGAGATGGTGCCAAAAAGAAGGTCATGATTAGAGCAGTAAGGAACCACTAACATTAGTTAGATTCTACTTTATTCAGATCAGGAAAGAAAAAGTGAGTATAAACTAATTTCATCCTTCAAGCATAGAGGTTACTTCAAGGACCTGAAACAGGAGAGAAGTGCATATTTTCATCAACTCACTCAGTAAAATGCGTTCAGTCTATCACAAGCAAAATCAAACTGATGACTGCTTGACACTGTTATGAATCAAGTGGGGTTGGATTACTGCCCAATGAAACACTTTTCATCTCTACCTGAAAACAAAAGCAGTAAACCAGGTAGGGAACTCCAACCCTTGATATAAATGGGTGTTTGTCTCTACTTAGTTCACAAGCTGACTTTTGTTTACCTGGCCATGCGCATCTTTTGACTTTTGAGTGTGGATGGTCCCAAATGTCCCAGGCATGGCCAGTCCAGCCACACTGATTCCAGTGGGACTCCTTCCAAATTGCTAAAAGCACAGGACTCCTATAGTGCAGAGCCAAAGAAAAGCAGCTCAGAACTCAGAAAAGGGCAGCCTTGCCTAAGCCCTACACCTCAAACACTGCCTGCCCACTTGCTACAGTGCATTACCAATCCAAGGACATCCATAAGATATTCCAGGTCTGGAGCCAAATGGGTACTGATGCCTTAGGATTTTAGCTTTTATATTTTTCATGATCTGTAATGCTTTAGTGTCTAACTCTAAGACTCCACGTAGCCTGTTAGCTGCCGTTCTCCCATTCTGGTCAGACAAAACAAATCCTCCCTAGGCCTGAACTTCAAGGACGCCTCACTGTCTCAGGCCCTGAAATATGTAAACAAAACCTCTAAAGGGGGGGAACAAACTTGGGTTAATGACTTAATTACCTGAAATTGTAATTGGAGAATTAACCCTGATATGCAAATGGACCAAACTTATAAAAGTATGAAAACCCGTGACCCAGTCATCTATTTTGGGTGTAGCCTTTCTGAAGGCTTTTGACTGCCCAAAGTGCACCTTGGAGGCCCTTCAACAAATACCCGCTTTTATCCTCTTAGTTTTGTCTAGCCAAACTAAGTTTTCAGGTAGCCCCATCAAGGCGTCAGTACAACTAGCCTGTGAAGGAAGAATGGCTTGTGCAGGAAACAAAGCAGGAGGAATAAGTACTGCAAGACTCACAGCTTTGCCACTTGGCTACGAAAGCCCCAGCCATGTGCAGCAATGAGCCCTGAGCGAGGAACCCAGCAGCTGAAAACGCTCAGCCCTCCAAGCTGCAGTGACTGTTCCTGAGAACAGACCCACAGTTGTCAACGTTAACACAATTTCACACTGTCTCTAATCACATTTTAATTTTAAAATAGCACATTTCCAATGGTGCATTTCTATTCCTTCCCGTTTTACATGGAATTTGCATTTCTTAGAAGCAACTGGCTGCTCTGGGCTCACACACTTTGCTTGAGTCATACATTAAAACCTGCTCTGCTGTTAAACGGCCGTTCCCTTTTCATTAGATCCAACAGGAACCAGAAACGCAAATGCGCCAATCTAAAAAGGGTAGGTTTGCATCCGATTCTTTGCAGACACAAAATAACAAGCAAATATAAATGTATCAAAAAGCAGCAATGAAAGCCACATTTTCTTCCAAGTTCTCACTCTTATTTTTCGGTACTTGATTGCCTAGAAACCACGATAAATGAAGCTCTAAGAATACAATAACTAGAAAAATGATTGCAGCACGGAACAGGTAATTTGCATTCTATATTTAGCACATATGCTAACCATGTTAGTGGTGACATGAACAGCTATTAGAAATGCCTAAAAGTGTCTCAACCAGAGCTTTTGCAACTAAGTTTTTCATGGTAAACACAAGATGAAATATTTAATATTCAGAGTTTATAATTCGGAAGAGCTTGCCTCTCAGACTCTTCATCACAGTTTATCATAAGTGTACAACAGGTTTTATTTTAGCCAGTGGATGGAAATACCTTGAAGCTACTAGCTGTAGAGAAATACATAAATAATTATTTGTTTGTATTTAAAGAACAAATGGAGATACATTCCTAGACTGGTAGATTAAAAATACAAGATTAGAACCTGTCTCTCCTCCCTCTGGAGCAGGGAACACAAGACAATTTGCTAACAGACAGATAAATCAGCATCACTTTCAGGATGAAAGAACTACGTTTGCACTAGCAAGGAAGATGCTAAAAAGTAAATGTAATTAAGTCTACAGAGTAGCACCTAAGATGGGAAGGTATTGGATTTCCACAGACTTGGGAAGTTACTTGCTTTCTGTGGCAAAAGGCAGGAGCTCTGCTTCTTCTCTCTGCTACACGGTAGATGAAGTGAGGAGGACAGCCCATGACTCCAGCCCTGTGCTGGGCTGCCCGGGGACTTGTGCTAAAGACATGGAGGTGAGGAGGCAGTATCTTGGTGGGAGTACAGTTTGCCATCTTGAGACAAGCACTCCTTCCTTAAGAAACTTATAGTTGGGATGAAACTCCCTCACCCCAAAATAATATGGCATCTTAACACAGGAAAAAATCCTGTGTTACTAGGAATCACCTTAAAACTGGTTCTGAAGGAGCAGCTGATGAGCCTTCTCAGCTGAGAGGAATACTGAGATACAAGCCTACGTAATTACCACCATCCTAATTCCTTCACTGTGTTTGGGGCATCCCAGCAGAGAGCAGAGAAGCAGCGCAGCACCATTTGAAGGGCAGAACCCAGCACAGCAAGCTGCCAGGGCTGCAGCCTGGTCCCCTGCCATGCCTTGGAGGGCACGACCCAGAGCAGCCTCTCCCCTCTCAGCACGAGGCAGCGGCAGCCAAACCTCCCCGCGGAGGCAGAGCCGCGTTGGCCGTGCTGGGGAAGCGCTGCAGACACCCCACAACAGGGAACCCTTCCACAAGGGCCTAATGCCTTACAAGCTCCATTACCACAGGAAATCGATGAGGCCTGCCCTTCCAAGCCATTCATAAAATTAAACCTAATATGGTGTCAAGTACACACTGAAAACAAACAAGAGAGGAAAATAAAAATTCAAAGCCTCTCTCCCTGATCTCCTGAGCTAAATAATCCAAGATCCTGCAGAGAACAGACATGCTGTAAGATGAATTTAGGCTGATGTTGCTGAGATGTAGGATGATGCTTTTCTTTCAGTAGACCTTCCAACAAAAATCTTCTGATGTTTTTCCTCATTAGGTAACCAATTTGCATTGCTATTAGCTAGCCACACAGTTCAGAAAACTTGCTTCACATTTCAAATTCATATATCCTGCCAAAATGTACTTCAAGTGTAGGTGTAAGAAGAGAAAAATATAGCCTTTTTATTTTTGAAAAGAAAGAAAATATGAAACAGGGAAAATATTACTTAAACAGTGGAATATAATTCATCACCAGGTTCATGAAAAAAAAAGGGTGAAGACACACATTATAACCAATTCTCCACAGAAATCAATTTTACTTTCAAAAAAAAAAAAAAGACTGCCAGGTTTGCTCTTCCCATTTGCCTTCAGAACTGCTACCATTTCTGCCTCCTAACACTAATAAAATGGGGAGGAGAATGAAACATTGTTCCCTTAGTACCTTTTATGGAAGAAGCAATACACAACATCAATCAATGTTTTCTCAAGGAAGCCTGAAAGGAGCTTCCGATCCTTCATCAGTCTGGCTTGAGTGCAAGTATTCTTTGCCACTGCAAGAAGAGTCTGAACCTGAACCACAACAGTTCTTTCAGCAGTGGAGATGACCACGCCTCCATCAGGGTGGGTTTGCTACGAGTGGTGATTCCTCTTTTGCTACCAAGCAAAAGCTGCTGACAATTTTAAGGCTTTTTGTGCACTAGTACACAGTTTTCTGTGTATTACACAGGCATTACGTAAAAATACTTATAAGTTTGTGACTGGTGTTTGTTTTAGAGTAACTGAAAGTATCTTACTGCATCCGCAGAGGAGGCAAAGCAACAACTGTATCAAGCACCTTGATTCCACCCAATCTAGCCACTTTGATTGTAAGATCCAGAAACGGCTTTTTCAGGCTTTTGATTTCTGCTCACTGAAAAGATTTATGACAGCAACACACGTCATGATACAGATCCTAACAACTTGACAAAGAAATACACTGTTGATATTGCCCGCAATTACTTCAATCACTTTGCCTTCACTTAGAACATTTGGACATGAACATATGAGCACCTATGAACAGAAATCTTCCCACCCTGACAGGCAAAGCTTCAGTTTAAAATTTTGAGTTTAAATTAAATAGTTAAATTAAAGAGTTAAATTTAAATTTAAATTTAAAATAATGAGTTTCTTACTGCACCGTGATCCTGAATAAACATCTCTTAGAGCATTTCACTACTAACTCCAGAAAGTATCATTAATACCTTACCAATGAAATAGTCACCAAATCTACACCTCCACAGTATCTGAAAACAGTAGCCATTAGTGGAATTTTAGTGCAAATTTTAATTTACAATATAACACTGAGCTAGCAAATGGAAACAAACACTACAAACAGAACAAGCTCTGCTCCTAAAGGAATTCTGTGGCTCAGGCAAGAACTGAGAACATGTTTATGAAGACTCTCTATCCACATATCCTTTCTAGAAACACAATCTTTTTATGAAATATGTGATTCCTATTTTTGCTCTATATTCCATGAGGATGTCATGCTCAGAAAGAAATGGCAGTTTTAGTAAAGTACATCAAGAAAAATCCAAGAGCTTATTCTGTCTATCTGTTTTGATCTGCTGAGAGTTCCTAAGACACAGGGCATTTGTCACTCTGAAGTTATTTTTAAGTAGAAGTCATGTACATTTTCCACAGAAAAAGAAATCAAGGAAAAAAAAGTATCATGCACTTAATGAGTAATTAAGATAACAAACTGAAGGAATTTTCACACCTCATTGGGCTAAGGACTTTTTACAGAATAATCCCTGCAAGTTTTACTTGGAACCTTTACAGAATTGTATTATCCTTTCGAAAAGCCTGCAAGTAATTGGTAATGGCCTCAATGCCTGTTTGCAAATAATGAACTTTAGTTTTTCCTAACTACTACACCTTATGCTCTAAGAAATTGCATAGTAAGCTAATTCATCACTATGCAATGTATAGAGGAAGATAATTAAAGAATCTAGCTTTTATTTATTGAGTGATTTCTTAGTTTAGTCACAAAAGGTGCTGTGCCTAAATGAACTGAGTATGCTTTCACAGTCATCAGAAATAACCAAACGAGCTATAGGGCAGGACCTTCAAGGTCCTAGTCTCTGTAATTTAAACTTAGACATAAATTCTATGGAAGAAGTTAAGTTTCATTAATAACCCACCATGACACCACACACAAACCCAAGGCCACCAAGATGAGGCAATGGTGAACTGCAGTGGGCTTCCCAAACACAAGGCAGAGGATTCTCACGCAAAGCTTCAAAGTAACTAAAATAGTGCCAGTCTCACTCGTCTTACTCGTGGGAAACAGCCTTTGAGGAAAAGAAGTCACATTATGTCCTTTGCTTATTTTGTGAAAGAAGCAAGGTGGGAAAATGGAGCTCAACCCTGAAGACAATTTCACTAGTAATAATACTTTTAAGCATTAAATGCAACTCCCAGAGCTTTCATTCTGTCAGACAATAAGTCAGTATTAAATATTATCAGTTACGTCTGTAGGAAATGCTAAAGAGTAAACTCAATTTCAGTCCGAAAATAAGAAAAAGAATCATAGAACGAGCAGTAATTCAAATGCCTGATTTCTCCTTACAGTATAAAGAGGTATCAAAACTGAGATTTGTGAAGAGTTAGGAAGAAAGTTAAGCTCTACAATAAAGAGAAGATAATCCCATGCATTCAATGAGCTACTGACCCATTTCCTATCCAAGATCCTCATATAAATAGACCTTCCTCTCTTATCAATGCACAGATCACACCGATATTGCAAACACCTGGCAACACTGCTGAGGGCCGGGGAGGTACCTCATTCCCATTCTGCACACCAGGAACTGGTGTCAGAGCTGTCTGCAGCAGAAAATCAGCCTGAGGCTTTCTACCTCCTAGGCTAACTCCCTAGGCACAGAAAATCCCTCCTTCTTAAGGAGACCTGTTACAGTAATACACAAAGTCCCTTGCATCACATGTTATCTGAGGGTTAAGATCTGTAGATAACACAGGTCACTTCAGTTTGCAATTCAACCCCTTTGCCAGAACAGATTTATTTTCTAGCTAACACCAATTAACCCAGTTAAATAGATTGAATCTATTACTGGGGTGGGAAGTTGCCACAAGGAAAACCGAAACATCCTCCAGAGTTTTCTTCTGGGATGAAGTCTTACAAGGCAAAAACACGGGATGCACCAGAGTGTGACAGCATCACAGGGAAGGAAGCCAAAATATTAGCTGTGGCATACAGATTTGGAAAGACACAGATTTGGTTATGATAATTGCTTTTATACAGACACTTTGGCATAGTACTATTTGAGATTAATGAACAGAGATAAGATTTAACAAAATCAGTTCCACCTATTGCCTGCTCTGGCTCAAAAATATTTAGAAGGAAGTGCCTCCAAATGTAGTGAGCACTGAGAAGAAAAAGGACCCCTAACGTCCTAAACATGCCAGAAACCAGATGCAGATGGAAAATTGATCTTCTGTCCTTCATCCGTTTGACTGAAGGCAGAAATTGACTTCCTGCAAGTTATTAATTAAATTTACTGGGCAAAAATTAATCCTTTGTGTGTGGCCATCACATTATCTTTCATTATTCAGAAGACTGAAATCATACTGTTCTAGCTCACTTCACCTTCATTTCCCCAGTCCTGGAAGAGGGTATACTGAAGTGCTATCCATATCAGGCTAAGCCATTAACAGTGGCATCAATTATTGCTCCCGTTCTTGCTTCTGGGTTAATTCCTCTCAGACCTAAGGTTCAGCTTTCCTAAAAGCAGCTATTCATTAAATAAGTTCAGATAAAGCAAAAGGGACCTCATTCATGAGGTAAACACAAATGAAGCTTAGAGCAGCATTTGGACCACGTCATCTGTAGTGAATGAAATAACAGAAAGAGCTTCAAAAATAGGAGTGCAATAAATGCCTGTTAAGGACTGGTCCTGGCAGCAGTTGTTGTCCGTGTTGGAAAATGCCCCCTCCAGCTCGGATGCAGCTGGGGCAGCTCTGCTGCAGAGGGGACAGTGTGTGGCCAAGCCCTGGTCCCACACTTGGGCTCGAGAGGGAGCCTTGGGCTGGAGCTGCTGCTCCAAACGCCCTTCCCCAGCAAGAGGAGTTCACAGTCCATGACACTTGTACAGTGCAGGAGGATGGGACAGTCACCATCACAAACTCAGAGAAAAAAAATTAAAGAAAAACAGCCGAATTTTTCAGAGACTAAAACCATTATCAGTCCACCCTACATTGCCTATGAAAATGTTCTCAAGAACCATGAGAAACATTAGTTTAAAACTACAACAGACATAGCAATGTGCACATTACAGGAACTGTTTCATACAGCCCCATTGTTGGAAAAGGTGGTTGTTACCATCCCATCTCTCCAGGATTTAACTACACTCACCACTACCAGCCACTGAAAATTACTCGCTTACTCGGGCATAAGAACGACAAGATGGTATTACAGTTTTTGGTGTAAAGAATCCTCTCCCTGAGCACTTCCAAGTGACCAAAGACTCTACAGGCTCAGCTCTGCTCCATATTTCATGAGGAACAAAATATCTGAGAGCAGATTTTCATGTGTTCCCCATTTGCCCACACACGGCTTCACAAAAATGCACCCTGCAAACACTGGCATGCCAATCGTTCATGCTCACAAACACATTTCTTTTCTGCTGGCACAAGCAGGCTACCTGCAGCTACCTTTTCTGTGCATTGGTCAGTGTATGCAAAATTTAACACTGTGAAAAACAAGTCCCTTGGATTAGAAAACAGACTGCAATAAAGCAAGAATTGAATTGGCTGATTATCTCAATATGTGGTTTTAATTACCTCTAACTCATAGCAGTCTGCTCATTTGCATCCTTCAGATGAGACCTTAACTATCCATACCCTCTGTGCCTGCCTTGGACAAAGAAGATAGCTTGGGGCTTTTTGGAAAAAAAACAGATTCCTGCCTCGTTTTATTTGGCTGCTACAGTCCTCTGAGGTGGCTGCAATTCAGCAAAGCCATAGGGCTTGCAGCTTGGGAATTAGGATGGAAATTGTTACATGAATGCAAATACTGTTCCTGGTCTTTTCTTGAAAAAAGCACCTATTTACTCACCAGCCTTAAAAATTACATGAGGTTCTAATTAAGGAACAATAAGCCACAGAGAAAAAAACAAAACCTGACAAGAGTAGCCCAAAAGACACAATTTAAGATTAAACAGATCAAATAACAATGTTATCATTTAAACCAAAGTTATCTAAAAAGGAACCAAAAGAATAAAGGGAGGATAGAATTTAAAATGAGCTTGGCAGAGTCAAGAGAAAAAGCAGAGAAAATGAAAGACAAGGTGTTAAGACCTTGGCCACAGGAGCTGATAGGAGTTTACTAGTGAATGAAATCCCAGTTTAACAAAAATGCATTAATACAGTCTGAATGTGCCTAGCTCTTTGTAGGGCACCCAGAGAGGATTAATCTCCTGCTCCACCTCCTTTTACACAGTAGCCACAATCCAGCCCTTCAAGTCTGACTACTGCAAAATGCCAATCAATTTTTATGGGAAGTGGCAGCTTCAAAATTACATTTCATGGCATCTTCTTACTTCAGATAAAACAAATATTCCTTTAGTTATGCCATGCTCACAAGAACACCAATTCTGAAGCATCAGGTTTGAATGCTACACAGCAGACACATTACACCATTGGTTTTAGGCACCTGAATTAAGTGTTTTAAGTTACTGGTAAGGCACTGCTGCAGCTTACAGCCGAAGCACAGTATAGAACCTGACAAGTGTATCTGAAATCCTGTAATTTTAACCTAGTTGTCACTTCATACTACAGCTAATCAGCCTCCACCAACATGTCACAACTCTCTTTTGCATTTTTAGAAGCCTTCACCTTCCCTTGCTCTTACAAGAACCCTCTCCCCCCCGCAAGCCACAAGCCTGAGGATGAGGACAGGTGCAAAGTAAGCCCATTACTTAAGAAAGGAAAATCACTTTTAATTACCAGGTTGCAGCCTTAGCTGCAGAAATGCATAGACCTGTAATTTTGATCTCTGCCTGAAGATATCCTTGGCACTAGGGCAGTCTTCAGCAACACCAGACTGTTTCAGACTGCAGGATGGCAGGATCCTGGTTGACAACTGCAGAGTTTTGGATGCATGGAGGGCAGAAGGGTCAGCCAGCAGCCCCTGCAGAGAACAGCTCTGCCCAGGGAGGGAGAGGCCTCTCCATCTCCACAGGAGGCTGCACCTATGAAGAAGTTTAAAGCTCCTGAAGATTTGCCCAATAAAATCAATTCCAACTCTGTGGAAATAAATCTTAAATTTGGTACTAAAAGCTAACTCTATTTCCTTCTTGCTGGGAGAAGGATTTCTGCACTGTTTTGTTTGAACTGGTTAGTCACACACCAGGCGGTAACACTAGAGAAGATAAAATAAACAACAATGAACAGTTCTAAACAACTCAGGATGGTTTCACACAATGCTGGCAGCCAGAGAGAGAACTCAGAGGGTAAAAGCAGCAGGTGAAGTCGTGGGCTCCAGGCTCAGCTTTACCTTAATGGACAAGCTAGTTTAGAAACAAACTGGCAAATACAGTGACCTCTCTGCCCCGCCCTTACATGCTTATCATGTTTTGACTAAAAGGTTGCTTTCAAAAGATGAGCAAGTTCCCAGCACTGCCTCATTAAACCCTCTGCTACTGTTTTCCTGAAGAAAAGTACACAAATGGTACATCCTACAAGTTCCATTTCTTTCTAATAATTATACTACAAAAATAGTTTCTTCATATTAAATACTGGCAGGACAGTTCTAAAAGAATCAGTAGCCAAACACTGCACTTAACATCTGCCATTTTATTAACCACATCTACTTCTACTGAACACGCTATTCAATTTAATAGGCAGTTATAAAATTCTAATAAATCTTGTGACTGGCACCCATCTCTCTCTATTTTATCTCATGATAGGTTTCTTGCTTGCTATAATTTTGTAGAAATGGTAGCTTTAGTTTTCCAAGACAGTGTTGAATTTGAAAAACTAAGATATACACCACACAGTTTCAAGACAAGATAAAAGCACCTCCATTCACAACTGTAACTGACTGTTCCTACTCCGCAGGACACTTCCATCGCTAACCACCCACCCTCTCCTCTTTTTAAATAAGGCTGCAGCTGGTCTCCAAGAGGTTCTAAATTAAGGCAGGAATGTGGTACAAAGTGCATGTGCATGAATTCAGATCTCTCCACACCCACTGAAACGCATCTCTGGAGAAACAAAAGCCCAGTAAAGCAAGGGATGGAGAAATCAGCACTTGTGCTCCATGACACCCGCCCATCTTAAAAAGCAACTGCTAAATGTGTCTCAGGAGTTAACTCATCCACCTCAACAACCCTTAACCATCGTTAGTAGGAACATAGAATATTAAGTAATACATATTCTATTTCACCTCGTGCTCTCCTCTCATGTGTACTCCACTTAAGGCCAAACCCACCAATCAACATCCACTTGTGTGCTGTAGGGATTTTTTTCTTAACTCCAGGAGCAAAACAAAGACTCCTGAAAGTGAGGTGAAATGCCTCTGCACCTCCTCTGAATACTTTCACATATACAAAAGTCGTCTCTGTGTTTCTCACACTTCCACTCCAATCGGACACAGGACACAGACAAGTACATGATGGAGGATGGAGCAAAGTCTTTCATTAGCCACTTACCAACTGACCACGTGTATTAACCTCACACTCTGAGCCTACGATCCCATTTACCTCCTCCAGATGCTAACCACCCTTCTCACATCTCTCTTGTGTTCCCCGCAGGCTTCCGTTTCTCCTCCCTTCTTGCTCCGCTTGCTGTTAGCACGTCTCCTGTTTGCACTTGCCATGGTTTAACAAGGGCTTCCCACCTCTGCCACTCCTACAGCTCCTGCTCTTCCAGTACTGCTCTGACACACTCTCTGTAGAGCCTTGCTGCTGACCGGATCAAAAGCCAACCCAGCCACACAACAATTCTGCAGTTTCCAAGCCAGATCAATCCCCTGGCACAAAGAGGCAGGGATGGCACACCAGCGAGTGCCTGGGAAAAGGGAGCAGCAGGAATCACTGCAGAAAGCTGGCTTACCACTGAACTGCAGCCCTAGGCTTGGCTCTTCTTACTCCCACCCTCCCAGGATTCTTCCCACGACCACCATTCCCCACCTGGCAGCACTGGCAACTCTCACCTGGAGTTCCTCATCCTCCAAGTCTCACTCAGCACTTTGCTAGCAGTGACATGTGCAGCTCAAATCTCTGTCCCAATAACTTATATTAAAGTGCTGTGGCTCGATGCCAGATTTTAAAGCTTGATAACGTACACATCTTGTTTATTAAAAAGATGGAAGTGAAAATAGATGAAACCTGGATAGGCATACTCTCAGGTTATTCATACTTGCATATATCCAAATCACCATTTATTTCTGTGCATACGTAAACTGATGATGGATGAGATGAAAAGTCTCTTTTTTAAGAAATCCCATTAAAAAATGAATTAGTGAAAAATTCCCAGCTTGCTAAGCCATTACACAGTCTGACTCAATTTTGATCTATATTGATTTAATGATATTTCTCGGAGCTAAAACTAACTGGTACGTTATTATGTATTTACAGAAAATAAAGGAACTAGAAATCTAGTGGTACAGGTTAATCAAACTGTCAACAAACCTTTGCTGCATAGCATAATCCACACAGCAATCTCAAAATATATTACAGAGGATTTTTTAACACAAATAAACTTTAGCAGATTTTATTTTATATATAAAACACTGTCACCTCTAAGGCACTACAATATTATATCAGAGTTGGAATTTTTACTTGAGATGCTGCATGTGTTTGAACTTGGGCAGAGTTCAAAAGCCCAGAACACCCTGGCTGAGCTGGGATGACCAGAACCTCAACTAAAACTTCACTGGTTACATCCACATCCTAAATGCAAAGCTGCTACAGAGCACTGCTGTACCACAGCAGGCAGTAGGACCAACCAGACCTGGGTGGAAAATTTAAAAGCACATTTTATTTGCTTTTTCCTGAGGAAGTTTTACGAAAAAACTCAAACTGGATTCAAAACAGAGGGAGAGGCAACTCCACTGGGTCAAGCCTCACCTCAGTCACACCATCTTTACAACCATTACAACTCTTATCTATTCACAAACATAATTTCAAGTGAAATGGAGGCGACCCAGCAAAGCATCTGCCAGAGAGGGGAAGCTGATAGTCTTTAATTTGGTGGTTTCAAATATCTTGCTGCAGAGTATGGAGGCTGCTTTTATACCCTCTCCAGTCTCATTCATGATGCTTAATGACAAAACTGCAATGCTAAGCATTGCTTGGGCCATGAATCATAGTGTGGAGCAGTTATTCACACAGAAAATGCATGTCTTACTGATCCCTGTCCTACAAGGTAACTTAAATTATTTGTTTAAATTAAACATGACCCTCAAGGCAGTGAGCTTGTTTTCAGATTTCAGATAGTAACACAGGCTCTGGTTTCAAGTGCCATTGAAATCAGTGGAAAGATTCAGAAACACTTCCAAAGGCTTTAGATTGAGCTCATAGAATGCCAGATCCCATCTGAGCCTGCTCATTACCACCAGCAGTCTCGGGGGCAGAAAAGCAGAAAGGGACTACAGAGGACTTCAGTTACATAGCACAGCTTCAGGGCCCAGCAACTGGTCAGCCAAGATATGAAACACCAAGTATTTGACCTCTTTTTTGTTGAAGAATTATGTATTTCCACAATCCTTACTTGGAATTAAGGAAGGACACAAGTTTAATTAAGGACAGGAAGGATAACGCTACCTCATTTCAAGCCCTGTGGCACACAATGTCAAAACACAGACAAATTCATAACTGTCACCATACAACTCTAATTCCACTTCCAAAATTCACCTCCACAGAAGCTGTGCAAATCTTATGTCTCTCTAAACTCAGTGATGACTGACAACGTCAGATCACAGGAAACCAAAATCAATAAAATACACATGAAAATTCTGGGGATACTCTAAATTAGAATTAAACTGGGTCTATAGATAAATTGCAATACTTTAAGATTTAATATGCTTAACATTGTTGCACTCTCACTTTAAAGAAGTCTACACATCAAAGTGGAAGGTACCATCCTAGCTACATATTTTGTTGTTAAAATTATCTAATCCTCCTACAATAGTATCACCCAGAGACCCCAACTGACACGCTGCATTCTGTATCTTCTGCAGCAAAAGGCAGGCAGAACGGAAAATAACAAAACATGGAAATGTGTTGCTAGGATAAGACATCATGGAAACCAAATGCATTGCACTTAAATCGTTTGCCATTCTGTATGAGCAAATAGTGTGCCATTCTGTATGTGCTTTAACACACAGAAATACTTCATTTTCTCCAAAGTTTAATCATTTGCCTTTGGTGGATTTAGATTCAACTTTTTTTTTTTTTATAGCACACCTGAGTTTAAATTCGAAATGTGTTAACCAAATATTTTCTTAGATTTTAATCTTTACCACTCAATAAGGATGATGGGATATATAGATCAAATTTGGGCAGATTTGGACTGCTACAGCCTTGCAGAATCATATCCCAAAATGTCATGTGAATTATCACTTCAGATCAGATGCATCTCTCTTCTCTCACCCTCTAAGTTTCTGAAGCCCCAAGGACACTCTGCAGGAGAACAAATGAAAATGAAAATTTAGTTGCTGCCCAGAGCCTCAGGGGGCTTTTCTATTGATGTCTCTGGAGAGCAGGGAACTAAGGTGGGAAAAAGTTTTCAAGAGAGAGAATTTTCCAGCAATGCATTTCAGGCACAGCCCATGGTCTTCTCTCTGTTGAAAAAATCCATTAAAGGCTCAAAAAAACTTCCAGTCTTTCAAAGATTACATTCCTTCTGCACACTTGAAATTACAATATCATGGGTTTCTAAACAGTAAGCCACTGTTTGCTAGCTACAGCAACAGAATGTAAAAAAGGCACATTGCCACTTTGTAAGAGCACATCTCACTATGAAGCCACATATCCAGTACACAGTATTTTCAGGATGCTTGCCCATTTTGAAACCAACACACAAAATGAAGTTAAATGACCTTAGAATACCTGAACACAGTCTCCAGAATGTCCATGCTGTCACTTCCCAGCTAGGGAGCTGTATTTTTAACATTTACTAAATACATTTCATCACTGCTAAAGTGCAAAGAAGACACTGTGTACAGCATTATCACGTAGTGTGATCACTACCATATTTTCCTCTTGTCATAATAATAACAATAATGATTATTGTAATAATAATCATCATAGTACAAGTGATTCAGCTTGTTAGAATTTGAATGGCAGACACTTCATATTGTGAAAAAGATCCCTTTCCCTCCACCTGCTCCTATCTGATGAAGCACCAAACACATCATTGTGATGTAACCTAAAGCATCCCTCTAAGAATTCGGGCTTTGATTAGGAAAAAGAAGTTGGGCTGTGTTAAAACCCATTTCCATGCATTTCCCAACAGGCCTTTTACTTTGCCTGAACACTGGGTAAAACTGTCCTTGTACAGAATGCGTATCTTTTGAAAAACAAACAGATCTTCTACACAGGACATGATACTACTTTAAAGCACACCGTAAGAATCAACAGATTTGCATGTGGTTTTGAGAACAGGATAAGGTCTCACCCACAGTCCCAGACTTGCAGCTTGCAGAATTATAAGCATTAGGAGAGCAGGAAGTAGGACTGAAAAGGATTTCATGGTAAGTCCTTCATTAGTCCTGGCAGCATCTGAGAACTGGTCTGAACACTGAGCAAGTTTCTTCACTGTATTTGTAAGTATTTATATGGCTTAAATATATCCAAGCGTGGCATTTCCATGATCTCTTCTAATCAAGCTCATTTTGGAAAACATCCAAAACAGGAGTGGAAACAAATGAGCTGGAGTTAGCACACCACAAGACAACTACAGTCTAACCCAGAAGGCAAAAACTCTTTTTTTTTGGAAGACTGAGAGATTTTTCTTTCAAACTATTTCCAGATATTGTCACCTTCTTAAATGGAAAGACTGCAAGTCTGACTATTTGCTATCAGAACGTCAGCATTCCTGCAGCATCCAAAAGCTACAAAGGGCATTCTTTGATCCCGTTAATATGGAAATGAGGGCACAGAGAGTGCTTTCTTTAAAGAAAAACAGCTGTATCAATAAAAGCTATTTGTGAAAGCGATGAAAAATTTTCTCAACAAAATTATATTTAAGTTCTTTAAGCTGAGAATGCTGAAAATCCTTTATTTTAACAGATACTGCAGAATCCTCCTTCTGATGAGCAATCAAGTACAGCTATGGAAGTGGTTTGCCCACATTTTCCATGTGCCAACCTCACACAAAGTACTCAGATCTCGTGGGGGAGATCTCCGACTAACATCACATGAAAGCAGAATAGCTCATGTGAACGACAGGCAGGACCTAACTTCAGTGGGGAAAATCAGCAAGGAAGAAAGGGTACAACTTACCTTTACTGGCAAAAGTTGGGAAGAAGGACCCTTCAGGTTAAAGCCTGGCAGTAAATATAAAGTAGCATTTGCTTTCTTACCAAAATGATGCCCTGGGAGATTTCTAAGCAGTTCCTCCATTCTTCACAGCTGTGGCCTTGGTCTGCTCCTGAGAAGAGCCTTCCCAGCACCAGATTGGCTCTGTGCAGGGCACCAGATGAAAAGAAGAGGAACATGGCAAAAGGAGGGATGTCAGCTCACTACCAGCACTGGCTGAACCCTGTGAAAAAGGCTATGATGGGAAGAGGCAGGCATGTTATGCAGAGCAAACCTGTGATTCCTGGAGGACAGCCTCCAAGCTGATGGGACAGCAGAGAATCTGGCAGCCAACAAGCACTCACAGGGTACCAGGTCAGTAAGGAAATCAGTCCTCGATTTTAGTTTCTGTTCCCACTGCAGACCCACCCCTCTGCTGCCTGTTTGCTCTGGGCCCTTCAGAGCAGGAGCTGGTACTTGTGCAGCCCTTGCACAACAGCACCTGACTGTAGTTGCTCTCCATACCTCACTGCAGCAATGATGAATTAGTGCAGATGATAGTGAAGTGAAAAGAAGAGAGTGAGAATGCTCTGACACTAGAATTAGGTAATTTTTTAAGTAGCAATAGCAAGGCCCTTGTTACTAGCAAGGATGTAGAGCGTCCCTTGAACAGCTTTTCTTTGTTTAAAGCTTTGTTTCCTGGAAGTGAGAAAGTAACAAAGAAAAGGCCATAAATAATTGTTCAAGACATTAACTCTTTTCTCCCCTGCAGCTCTTAAAAGCAGTACAAGCTATAAACTACCCCATAAACAGATCTTGAGCTTCCTGTGACAACTTCAGCGTCAGGCAAAGCCTGGCACTCTGCAACAGTATTAAGTTTTCCACTCCCGTTTTGAATGTGGATACAGTTTCAGACTCCTGTAGAGCCTATTTCACAAGTTTTCTCTTTAATTAGGTCTCTGCTCCAATTATCTTTATATTGTTCTTATTTATTGCACAATATTGTGCCGTGTTGTTCACATGCTTTTGGGGCACACAGTGTGTGAAATACTGCTCTATGCAAGACAGGACTTCCATTTGCTTTTGCAATTGTAGACAGCAAATACTATCAAGCTACACCACTATTCAGAAGCAGCACACCTCCTTGCACAGACAGTGTAACAGACAGAAGTTCATAGCATATTAACTATAAATGTACTTTTATTTTATTCAACATTTCCTTTCTCCATACAAATGATTCTGCACTCATAATTAATTGACCATGTGCATTTACGCGGCATGTACACACATCACACCCACCACCACTTCAATGATAACTGCTAAAAATCCATGGTATTAAAAAAACTAGTCACACTTCACATAAAAAAAAAGAGGAGCTATGTACTACTTAACAAACAGTAAGGTCACAATCTCCATCTGGCCAAAAAGCATGTCATAACAAAAAGGAACAGCTGGAACTTGTACTGCAGAGTTCTGCTCTGCCTTTATTTTTCTCTATATGTATTCAGCACTTTCCAAAATCATCTTAGCAAGACTTTTTAAGACTAATAACATCATCAGTTATATCAAAGACATATTACTTAACTACTTCTATTGCATATTTCAAGTGCTTTTATGGTACCTTTCAGCATGATTTTATTCACATCACTCAATCTGCCTACTAATAGCCACTCGTTAGGAGTTGTTAAGCTACTTATCAGCCAAGGTACAAGCTACCCACTGACACAGTTCCAGTCCTCTCTTACAGAGAAGGCCATGCCAGCAACCAGGCAGCCAATCCAGGGAAGGACAGTCTTTTATAGATCTAGTAATTTTAAGAAAAAAAAAACCAAACAGAAAAACAGATTTTCAAGGCTTTGTCTTCATGCTCAGTAGCAGACATTTACTGTAACTGATGTTTAGAGACTGAGATCTGTAAAATGTTCGTAATAATACTTCCTTAAGTCTCTGCAGTCTAAACCCTGGAGTAAAAATATAGAATGAGCAAGCAGAGAGAGACATACCAATGCTGGTAATGTATTCATCCTCCCAAACAAATGCATTATAATTCTGTCTGTATGATAAGGCAGCACGGAAAACATCTCTAGAATAATAATCCATTCAGTGATACTCTCACATTGATATGCTTCTGTGATTTTGATGTTTTTAGTTGATTAAAAATTGATAGTAAAACAAGTAAGCATTTGCTTTGAGTGTCCAAGTGTCAAAGAAATTGACATTTTGTTAAATGAACACTCACCTTTCCAGAATATTCAGTTGAGTTTAGTAATACTCATATTCTAGCATGAGCCAATGCTCTTGCATTTGAACAACACTGGTGCTGCACACATTATAGTGCACACAGAGCCCTGCACGGCTCCCAGGCTGCTGGGGAGAAACGCCTGTGCAAGCAGCAGTGAACCTGGCAAGGATGGAATCACACCCGTTCCTCTGCTGATACCCACCCCACCACTGGGACTAAACCCAGGCTCCAAGGGAACAGATGAAACCTTTGCCTTGACTTTGAGCTAAGCCTCACTTAGATGTTTCAGCTGGGGAAAACGTGGTCTATAAATCTTGTCTTGAAGGGATACAGGATATATTTACATCACTCCATATTATTTGTGACTGAGCCTTGCACTCACCAAAACCAAGGATGCTCCCAGCAAGAATAATGAAAGAAAAATAGGTCAGTCTCCACTGCACAAATTTTGAAAGCTTCACATTGAGCTATCACACAAAGAGTAAGAAAAGAGCAACCACATCATTTCCTCACATATCCAGAGGTAATATCTAGCTGCTTGACAATCTGACTTCTGATTCTGTTTCATACTGGACAAAATCAGCATCTTCTTAAGCTTCCTGTTGATACAAGGTATTTACAATATTGGACACAATCACCTTTAGTCTCCATTTCTCAAGTCATCAGACCATAATACTTTTGGAGTAAGACTGAAAACAGACATTGACGTTCAATCTGCTTAGAAGTGGTTTGCAGTAAGTACCATTTGTCTACAATGTTAATTTGTGTCCAACAGACCCGGATTAAAAGTATAAATATGATATAATTTAAAAATACAATTAAAATTTCCCCATACTTCTCAATCCTTCTAACAAAATCCACAAATGTGAACTAGATGTACTATCTGAAGGACAAACAGCTTTTTAAGCCAACAGAGTCATAGAAGGCTTCTAAATTCAATAAGACATATAAAATTGATTGCAACCTTATAAAAAATATTTTAGCTTGAGTGACACAAATATAGCATTTCACACTGTAAGCAATTTCCTGGCAATGTAGGCCAGTTTACCTTTGCACTGTGAAGGGTTTTTTGGCATCTCTAGACTACGAGTAACTGCAGTGGTTATTTAGGGAGCAGACAACTCCATAAGGCACGGTGCAAGACCAAGAATAGCAGCTCTTGCTGCTAAGACGCGGTGTCACACATGGGTCACCCCACACCTTGTGAGCAAACAGCCTGGCTTTGCTTTGAGGATGGGATGATTTGTGTCTAAGGAAAAAGGATGCAGGGAAAAATAACTTAATGGAAGGGGGGGGTTGTAGTAGCTGATGTAAACATTGTCTCAAACCCTGGCTCCCCAGTCAACCATTTCCAAAGACCTTACCAACGCTCCACATAAGATGGCAAACAAGTGTAGGCATTCCAGCTCTCTGCACCCAACTGCCCTCCACGGATGGCCAATAGTGCTGCTGCAGCAGCAGGTTTTCACAAGGACAGTCACGTGAAATCCACGAAAAACAGCCTAGGTGTGACGTCAGGACACCCTCGTGCCTTCAGCAAAGCCCTGTTCATGCTGAGAGGTGCCATCGTGCATCCAAGGGATCAGACCCTTCTGACTGGTCTCAGCCAAGTGATTCCAAAACCCTCAGGCACCTTTTACATTCAGTTTGCAGAGGCTACTCTATGTCCAAAAATGTTCAAATCACATTAAGCTTCTAGGTAGTTTTTGAAGATGAAACTGATAAAATGGGCATGTGTGCTGTTAAAAATTTTAATAACATGATTTTTTTAAATATAAACAAGCAGATTCACACTTTCCACAAGTCAATCATCGTTGACTAAAGAGGACTCAGAGGAAACACCAAAGAATGCCAGCTAATCCCAAATTTTAGGGATCATTCCTTTAAACCTTGCAGTTGCAACATGAGCGAGCAGATGAAGAAGGTATTGAAATTCTCCCACTGGTGCCGGGGGTGCAGGCAGAATGCTCTTCCAGTGAATTCAAGAATATCTTTGATACTTTCTGCATCAAAACAACACCAGTTAGAACACTGACATTTAATCCTGTGGCTGTCAGCAGAGCTAGGACACAGCTAAATTTACTCCGTGGATATGCCCTAAGCAGTAATCTATATAGGAAGGGAAAATACTAACACAGAAGGTAGAAGGTGTATCTGTAACACCATTATGATTTTGAAGAAGTACTGAAATAGGAAGGATGATATGAAATGTTGTCACAGCAGATCTTTGCAGAGAACCCAAAGGAAGATAATGTTGCCCAGAACCAGTGCAGAAAACATGAATGTTAATAAGATTTTTTTTCCTTCTGTATTTCTGGCCTGATACTGTGTGACACTGTTTTCTGCAACACAATGCACTATTTCAAACACGAAAAGAAACACTGTCCACTGAAAATTAATATGTGGTAAGAACATTCCATTGCAAGATGTAAGTGATTTAACAATGAGATTTGGGGTTATGTCATCTGACCATATTGTTTCTATGGTCTTTATGGCAAATTAACTAACTTACATTTCCAGCAGCACAGCCAGGCCTACAATTTTCATTCCAGGATGATATCCACACAGGATGAGCTAAGAATTAATGAGAAACACTAAACAAGTATCAGGATACACACTGTTCTTGACAGCGCCACTGCTTCAAAGATATTTTTTAATGCTGAATTATTTTTGTACACATGGAAGAAATTTTTGCCAGTTCATGCAAGTAGAGGTGGCACAAGGATATCCACGGATGTGGTGTGGTACCGCCAAAGTGCATGAGAGGCAACCCCACCCATGTAGGGCTGGAACAGCAAAAGAAAATGCAGGGATATACTCAGGGGCTGCTTAGTTTGTCACTCAACCAAAACCAAAACACACACAAATTCTTGGCAGAACATGGTCAATTATTAACTTTATTTATCATTTTACAAAGTAAACTGTAACAATTCATAAAAACAAATATCCAGAACATTGAAACCACACATTAATAATAATAAAACCCTAAAACTGCAGATCACAGAATTAGACTCCATTAGGCACATTGTTGCACTAAGTGGCATCCATTTAGAAGAAGCAACAGAGCCAAAAAAACCAGTCTTCTACACAGAGATCCAACATGAGCAAATGGAGCTAGATTAATACAGCAAATTCATATAAATTCAGGACAAGAATAGAAATCAGGCATGCTTTTCCACTGTTGTTTGTTTTTCATTTTGCTAAGACAGAAAATACTATGTTTGCTAAAATGTTTTGATTACCAAAAGAGCATCCATATTTAGGACAACTTTTATTTTATTTATTACAAATACTGCCCTTCTTACAGGTTAACATAAGCTCATAATGGAGCATTTCCTTAAATCATGACACAGTCAAAGGAAAGAATAAATGATGTGTGACAATACCAACACCCTCTTTCACAGATTTCCTGACATAACTGGACTTCCAAAGTTGCCTTTGCCCCTTCCCTTTTTGGTCTTACTGAAAATACAGCAAAAATAAAAATGCTCACCCGAGTAGTTTCAGGTATTACAAATTCTCCTTGACACCAGTAGCTGGAGTCCAGTTACTCTGAAGCACAGTGAGAGTCAACCTCACTTCTTTTAAGATGGGACACACACTGAAGAATGCATCAGTGTAATGAGATGAGAAATATTTTACACATCCACAAATGTTAACATTATTACTTCTTAGATTAAAAGACTGTAACAAAAAATCTCTTAAATATGGAATTACTGCACTTTTTTATGACAGTCATTACTGTCACTTACTGATTACTCTGGTTATTATTTTGTTTTAAACAGTTGTAAGACTTTTTACCTTCTTGATAGCAAACTTACATTGTTAGTCACATATCTGAATCAATTCCTTCCCCCTGAGCATAACTATACCCTCTGAGAGGTAAGTATACAAGAATATGGTCTGAAGCGACTTATTTCATGTATTTTCAGAGATGTGATAAGGGGGGGAAATGGGAAATAACAATCAAGAAGAGACAGTATTTTTTAATCAATGTTTTTCCACACCCCACTCATGCCCCCCATATTCCCATGACTTTGGAAATACACTCAATTCAAGTGTGAAATTCTAAAAAAGGACCCACTGAAGTCACAAACAGCTTGATCCAACTCGCTTTTGGTTCTACAATCTACATTGCTTAAAATTTACAATATTTTATTCCAATGGGTCATCTGCATACAGTTCTAAGAAAGACATCCTGGGTCAAAACTGAAAAGTTGTAACACTGTGATGCAATCAAAAGCAATAGTTCTGAAACTGCATGGTGGATCCAGTGATGACATCAGCTCATGGAAAAAAAAATGGGGAAAAAAATTTGGCCAAAATACAGGATGTCAAAACTAAGAAAAAGTATTTATTAGCATCTCTAATTAAAACCAGATGCTTTCAATTCAGAAACTATTTTTCTGTCAGTTCTATTTTCTTCTTCCTGCTTCTCACTAATGACCTCTCCTCATAAGGAAGCCAAGCAGTCACCTTTGTGCCAGGTCACCAACTACAGGCTCATAAACTCTGCACTGGCACCACACAGTACTCAGCAATAATCCTTTGTGTGATGCTCCCTCTTCTCATTTCAAAAAAAGTGTGAATACCAACACCTGAAACCTCCACATCTTCAGGCAAGGTTATTTTATCGTGTCTTATCCATCTGTTAAATAGGTAATTTCTAGGAAATGTGAGTGCTCTATTTAGTTACCCCTTGGGAAAAAAGCAAGGCAAATGGGGCTGCTGTAGGACAGCGCTCAGGCTGGCTTGCATTCTTCCATTGACTTGCACTTCTTTGCAAAGAGCTTCAGTTTTGAGGCTGTTGTCATGTTCTCCGCTCAAAAACAAAGGTTCTCCTTTGTGGCTGAGATACCCAAGAAATACAACTGGGCCAGGGCACAGCACAAGCACAGCCCCACGTTTCTGTTTGGCAGCCGGTGCTCTCACTGACAGTTTTGGCCCACGACAGCCAGCACTGTCCCAGACAACGCCTGCCCAGGCACAGGGAGCAGCGCGTGTCACAGACTGTTTGTGCAGTTTGGGCACGACCAAACGCTGAGAGAAGGTTCAGACACCCACACTGAGCCAGGCTGGGCCACCCAGCCACAGCACCTGAGACCCCTCCCTGGCCTGGGGTGATTTTCAAGGGCAGTCCTGACAAATGAGGGCTTTGGGTTTCAGGTGCTACTTTTACAACACACACACACAAATACACAAATTCTGTGTAGGAAAGACAACAGATTGATTGAACTCT
The DNA here is from genome assembly GCA_013399875.1 of Gymnorhina tibicen. NCBI lineage: Eukaryota > Metazoa > Chordata > Aves > Passeriformes > Artamidae > Gymnorhina > Gymnorhina tibicen. The sequence goes on from VXAZ01006807.1 coordinate 670,078, forward strand.
TATTTCACATATCAAATCTTAACTATGAGAAATTGAGGAGAAAGTGGTCTAAAGAACTGCTTAGGTGTATATTGCACACTGAGCTCTGCAACAGAAATCAAATGCTGTTTGTGTAAACTCGTGCCTGGTTTTCAGATACGAGATGGCTGATGTGGATATCTCATAAGCTGCCTCCAAGGTCTGAACTATCCTCCATCCTCTTCAATATACTACAGACTCAGATGAGGTTTTTTTATTAACAGAAAAAAATCTAAAAAGCTACAAACACTAGATGTTTCTGAGCCATGAAAAATACACGTGATAAAATACCACAATTAAACCTTGAAAATCAAAACATTTTTTTTAATATTAAACCCAACAAGAAAAAATAACCCCCAAAAATATTTTTACACTAGAGACAGGCCTTAAAATCTCTGAGGAACAGAGAGGGAAAGTCAAATAAGTATCTTGGAACACCAACCCAAACATTTCCAATCCTGTTGCATCTTTTTTTGGTAAAGTTTAATTGCAGAGACATGCTCTCATTCTTGCTGGGATCCGGCTGCCACTGTTTCCCTCTGACTGCAGCCACGAAAGCCACAGCAAACGTGGCAGGAGTGAAGGAGTGCTAGCAGGTCCTTCAGTTCACAGTCCAGCATAATCATCACAATAGTAACGAATGTACAGAACTAAGCACTGGCGCAGCTGGGTACCAGACATCCTCAGCTGTCTCAGCTCCACCCGCGGGCCCAGGGACAGTGCAGAGGCCGGGGCAATGCCACCTGAGGGAATCCCACTGAACAACACGGTCTGTCTGAAGGCAAACCAAGCCCTGGTGCTGAAGAACAGATGCTTGCTGCTTCACTGATGAAATGTTCCAATATTGTATTTTTCCCGTTGTCCACTGGACACTAGTACTGTTTTTCCTTCATTGCCGGTGCCAGATATAAAAAAAGGGCAGGAGGGAATAAGAAGAAACATGTGTTTCCAAGACTGCAGTTTCTGCCTATTAAAAGAACATTTAAAAAAGTTACAGCTACATCCAGAATACTATTTATCCAGCTTTAAAAGTGGAAGCATTTAGTCCAGTAGAAGAAAAAAATTTAAAGGACCATCAAGCTTATTCCTTCTTTAGGACTCCTCTTGCAGTGTACAATACTGCAGTATTATAATCAAGTATTGTCTAGATGATTTTTAAAAATGAACAAACTTATTCCAGATGTGAAAGTCTTTGAGGCTAAAGAACTCAATAACACGTCAATACTGGAAAGATTGTGGGGATTAAAAATAGCAGCAGAAGGAGGTTTTGTGTTCACTTCAGTTCTATTGGAACAAAAAATGCTGAACACAGTGTAGTCTCCTGAAATGGCTGAGATGTCTCATATAGTCTTTCTCATACTGAATCCCTTACAACTCTCACCAGTTGGAGTCTTTTAGGATCATCCAGGTATCCTTTCTTTTTACATCCCCCTTCTTCTAGTTCCTGTTCTGCAGTCCATCCCTGGACAACAGAGTCCTTAACCATGTATAGGCCCACTTATAACCATGTGTTTCAGCTCCAATTGGTTTCAGTATGACTTAAACCCATAATAAAAGAACTATGTCCCATACAACAACGTTTGTACCTACACGTTTCCATAAGCAAATAAAATAATCCACAGTTGCACAACTTTATAACACTGTTCCAATAAAAATTTCTTCTATGTGAGTGTCACACTGCAATTTCCAGTCCAGTCAGTTTTTCACAGGACAATCCACAATAAAATGCCCCACAGCTTTTTATATTAGACTGTAAAGAAAGATGTAACACTTGTTCTTGGCTTTAAGTGGTAGCACACTGCTCCCAGAGAAGCAATTCCATTTTTGAAAGCATCATGGTGTCCAACCTCAATGTACTATGTTGTATCAACCTCAGGTTTGTCAATAATACATAATTTCATTTCTGAATCTAATACTTTTTTAGGAACCCATATACAGCATTAGTTTCCCAAACATAAGAGCCTGTTCTAAACCTAAAGATGAATCACCACTGGAGAACTACCATCTGGAAACAAAGTACAGTTTTTCCTGCAGCACAGGAAAGAATGGCATCTAAGAAGAACTGTAGTTCATCCACAAGACATTAGACCCAAGGTACGAAATACAAGGAGAACTTTTTCATGTCTGTGTGTGATCAGCTGACATTTGAATTTCTTATGACCTGAAAGAAAAACTCAAACAAAACAGCTATCAACATATGAATAATTGAGATACCACAGAAAAAAAAGAAAAACAGAGGGGTGGGGGGCAATCACTGCTCAATGTCTTGAGCTACTGGCATATATTATTTATATTCTGGAGCACTAAATGACATATTGGTTGGAGACTTAACTTTAAGGGCACATATTCACCTAGAGATGTTTCAGGAGAACTGGTCACGGACATCAGCAAATTAACGGACGTGAACTCACTGCAGCTTTGCTGCCTGCCCTGCTGAGGCACAACACTGCTTCTGCCACTGATGGGAGCACGCACCTCCAGCCACCAGCCCAAGCACACAGGAAGGACTCTGGCTCAGAAGCAGCATCCACCTCTGCCTCAAGCTGTTGGGCAAGTCTTTGAGCCAGCTTTGGATTTCAAAGCTCTTTTGCTTCCAACGCAAAACTTTTTGTGTGTCTGTGTCCCTGTCTGCCAAATTGATCTTCCCTCTCTCATTATTTTCCCAACCATACAGGTCTGAATTTGCTCCAGTTCAGTGAGACTCAGAGCCCCTACAGATCTCCAGACACTGCAAATGGAAAGGCACAACATATTAAAGTAAACCTCAAGATATATACAATAGAATTTTACTTTATTGACTGCATATTTTGAGGTACCAAAGGTCATAATAGTTAATTGTTCCAGTCCAAAAGACATTGTTGCAAATTCAGCAACAGCAGCATGTAATTCATTTCACGTGACTGAATAGAAACACATCACAAAACTAACTGTAATAAAGATATCTTCTAAGTCTAACAATAAAAGCATCGGTGACTCCTTTGAAAGGGTGTGAGTCAGTATAAAAGCCAAAACACTACTGAGAAGCAATAAATATAATGGGATTAAAATTATCTTCTTGCACCAGACAGCTGAGACTGAGCATCAAGAAACCCCACATACCCTGGTGTGATTTAGAAGGCCTCCTAGTGACAATGATCTGTCCCTTGTCCTTCTTGACCTCAGCTGCTATTTAAGGAATTGGGAGCATGGTGGGGAGGGGGCTCGCACATCTGAGCCACAAAGCTGCGGAAAAATCCGTGACTCAGAACGGTGTAACTTGCGCATGCCTATCCCTAAGGGAGCTGCTGCCTCCCATAACATTCCCTTAAGTGGGAAGATTTGTTCATTTGAAGAGTCAGCGTGTGAGGTTTTTCCTTCCCCTCCTTCTATGAATGTATATTCCTTTATATCTTTAAATATGCCTACATACACGCACACACTGCTTGCAAAAATAATGACGTCTGTGTACGGATTTTTACATTTCAAAAGCTACTTCCTTAAATATCACTGAAAATAAATCATTGCCTAAAGAGATGTTTCCACAGCTAAATTCTTCAGTTCCTTAATGTGTCACATTTAGCCTTTAATGGAATACATAGTCTTTGTCCACACTTTTATGTCTAAATTTTAGTTATTCTATCAGAGACAGACTAACTTCTTACCCTCCGCACCCCGTAGCAGTGGGTAGAAACAATTGTGTACTTGACTTTGCAAACCATTCCTTTTACTACACAAACATCAAAAGTTTCTGTTATTCGTATCTTATGAAACACAGTAACAGAGGACTAAACCGCCATAAATGGCTGGATATTACAAGAGGACCAAGCTCTTTGAATCAACTACACTTTCATACAGTTTAATGAAGCAAAACTAACTCAGTGGGAAAACCGTGAGGCTTCAGACCAAGTTCAGTAGCTTCTGAGTACACCAGGAAAATGTCATGATGGATGGTAAAAGGAACATGAAAATAAAAAGCTAGTCATAAATGTATTGCATGGTCATGAACAGAATCTTTCATCTCATGTGTTGAACACAGAAATACACTCTCAAATTCCTAAACCAGAAACAATTCATGCCTTTGCCATGCAGTGTCAAAGGACAAAGAAAGAGACACCTATCATTTGGCCTCTCCCATTCTTTTTTTGAAAATCCTGCAAAGAAATTAAAAGCATCTTCTCACCCATCCCTCAACCGCCTCTTTTTCCCATAAGAGAATGGCTTGAATACAGTCTTCAGGAAATTACCCTGTTGGATCCAGATTTTTCATATCCCTCAGCTGCAAACCCAGCCCTGGAAAGCAGGAAATAGACATTTTTGTCTTTGGCTGGTGATTACAGTAATTGGTCGATGAACCACTTTTGTTAAGGCAATACTAGAAGAAGCAGAAAGAGCAAGGCTGGAGCAGTTCTTCCTTGCTTCCTCATGATTCTTGCCTTGCATCAAAAGGTAAAGAGAAACAGCTTCAAATAATTTTCCAGAAAACAGCTGCTCAGATCAGCTTGTATTTAGGAGGAAAGGCAACCACTGTATTCCCTCCTTTCCTCACTGTCTTGAAGACAAGGACCTGCCTTGGGAATTTAAGGTGATTCCAGACATTTGTCCGCAGACAGGAGGCCCCTCTCCATGACATGTGGCTTCTGACAAGCTACTGAATGTATCCTTCACCAGAACATGTATTGTATGATTGAATTCTTCAGCTGACACGTGCTCTCAAGGAGTTACTCTCTTTTTGTTACAAATTCAATAAAGCACTGAGGAAGCATAGAAAATGAGACACGGGTATGGTCAGCTCTGTTCTTCATCCAATGACCTGACCTTAAACATATAGTGAAGCATCATTTAAACAAAAAATGGTTGAAGATCCCTTTCCATTTACTCAGTAATCCAAAAGAAAGACTGTTGATCCCTTGATTTAACACTGACTCTCTTTTTTAAGCGAGCAATGAAGATGCCAACCTTTTTTTTTTTCATGCAGGAGACAAATATGCTGTCTCTGTGTGTGACAATTTGGTTTAAGTTAAACTGGCAGTATCAGTGAGACTGAAGCACATGCCTAAAATGCCTTGCTGAACTGGGACCATACTCTACATAACTTTCTCTCACAAAAGCTATGTCCAGCTGCTCACTGAATAGTCAGGAGACGATGTGGATACAGGAGTTCTTCCATAATTAAAAGGTGCGTTCATACCCCAAAAAATACAGTCCAGTTTTGCTTTTTATAGAGAGGAGAAGAAAGCCTGGTGGCTGGGAAAGTATTAATAGTGTGAGGCCAAACATTTATCTGAGGACCACAGCCACCAAATCACTTTCATAAGAGGGCTTACTGTGGGTTGTTCTACAACGCCAAAGTATTGGTGACTGATTTCTGGCTCTGCCAGGGGGACCAATTATTGCATTACTGACATGAAACTTTGAAAAAATATGCACTATTTAACTTCATGATTACAGCTGCATACAACTCTCAAAACAGATTTCAATAAAAATAATAAAAGATCTCATCAACATTCGAGGTATTTTCATATCTAAAATCAGTGTTAGTAAGTGATTGAACAAAATTATTTTCAAAGCCATTCAGTTCTGCTCATTTCCCCGCTCCTGACAGAACCAAAGGAAATACTTTTCCACAGATATAAACAAGCATATACTTCTATCATACAGAAAAAAACCAGGAATTGTTTAATTGACAGTCATATACCTGAGTGATGATCATAGTGGCAGTATTAAAATCATCTCAAGCACCCTTATCCATGCTTGGATTCTAGTTCATTTGCATAAGATGTAAATTTACTGCCATTATCAAGTTTTGCATACAAAAACCAGTAACATTATTTTAAGGGCAACAATTTCAAAACCAACTATCTGTTTAATGCACTTTGCTTCACCTCTCATGTGGCATATTTTTGCTGACTACCACTAAAGTGCATAAGGCATAATTACATCCAAAATTTTAAAACTTGGTGTAGCAGCAGATCTCAGGTATGAACACACTGCAGAAGAGGCCAAGCACACCATTCCAAGAACCACACTCAGCGTGTGATCCACCAGAAACGTGCTGGGAAGTACAAAATTACTTATCAGTGAAAGGGTGGAAATTTAGGGGGATATCATGGAATAGTTGAGGATGCAAAGAGCCTCTAGAGGTCACCTTGTCCAACTCTCCCTGTCAAGCAGGGCCACCTAGAACAGGTTGCCCAGAACCATGTCCAGACAGCTTCTGAGCATCTTGAGGGATAGGGAGTCCACAACCACCCTGTGCAAGCTGTAATAGTGCTTCACAGTAACAAAATGTTTTCTTTACGTTGAGTGTAGTTATATAAATTATTTTATTCAGCAGAAAAACTGGATTAAGATGTCTCTACACATGCACCCTTTCCCAATGCATCCATCTTTTCCTCCATGCATACTGTTCAGAGCCCTGTTCTCAGCAGAGTGCAGTTATTTCTGAAGTTGCACTTTATAGTAGACTGTTGAATTGATCCAGCTTTAAAATGCTACAAAAAGGAACTTACTCAGGGGAAGGAAAAAAACCAAACTGTGTGAGATTTTCTTTCTTTTCCTGTTTTCTTGTTTCTTTTGGTTTTGGTTTTTTGTTTGCAAACCCGGGCATCAGTGGAATCATAACCCACCTGCAAACAGCAACAAGGCAGCAGTGACAGTGAAAAGGACCTTCAAAATCCAGCTTCACGCCACATCACGCAGCACCCTCAGTCCCGTTGTGCCAAGTTTGGCTCCCCATGAAGCTGTATTTTGTGGGTACTCATATTAACACCAAAGGCTAAACCGGGCATAGCACTTGCACTGAGCAGAGAAGAGGTGCAGGATACAGCAATCACACAGCCCAACTCTTCCCCTCAATATAGGCCTGGTGCTGGAAAATAGGTGCAAGTAACATGACTCTGCCCCAGCTGGCGCTGAACCCTCCGCAGCTAGGAAGTTAATAGAAGCCAAGAAGAAGGCCCTTCATTTTTTCTTCTTTTCCACATACAAGTGTGAAAGGAGACACGCTTCAGTATGTCAGGGATGTTTTACAGCCATGCTGCACATTGTGCTAAATGACAGTGCCGGGGAGGGGCAGGGTGGGAGCAGGAATCTTTATATAGCACTGAGAGCAGTAATTCAGCCCCTGACAGTCACATGAATACAGCCCTGCTGAACACAAACAGTATCTTTCTCTGGTATTAGGCTATTAGGCAGATAAGGCTCCACTTTGGATTTGAAAGACTTAAACTGACAAACGATCTTGTTTTCCTTCACCCTGCATACCGTGGCAGAGGGCTGGAGGAATCTCAGCACTTTCCACTGCTTATATAACAGGTGTACTCATAAATATGCAAAGATGATTTGAAGATACAGCTTCTAATCCATGCTTTATGCCTGAACAATTTAAATTGCTTCCATCATGTAGACAGCATTGCCAGCTCTTTGCAAGTAGTTCCTTTATAATTTTAGGCTCTATTAGCTGTATTTTTGTTTAGTGTGGGTGTCACGTGAATTGAGGGGAAAAAAAAACCCACCCACACTGAATGGGGATATAATTAAGAGAAATGCATTTTTAGATGGAGAATAGATGTCATGACTTAGCTCCAGATAAGATTTCAAGAAATTTAAGATGCACATTGTCCATAAATGCCTTGCACTGCATGGAGGATATCCTAATCTAGCTCTAAGCAAACATGACAAAGTAGAACTGAACAGCAATAACCAAAAAAGCAAACATCAAGCATGACTAACAGAACACATAACTCAGCTAGTGTCTCTACAGACTGTGAGTTTCAGCAGTTAACAAATTTGTTACTCCAAGACAAAAATTTGTTTGAAATCAACTTCAGAATAAAAGACTTCAGTTTGCAGCTTGTTGGTCCTGACATGCCTCAAGAGCAACCTTTCACATTTGAAAAAAAGAAGCAACTGCAAAAAGAGACATCACATGAATTACCTACATGGTGATGCTGCACCAAGTCTACTGTTTAAGTAGTGGTGAAAAGAGAGATGACCAAGGAAGGTAGGGCAGGATGGTGGAATGACCCTGGCAGGCCACACCACGGCCAGATGCCTTTAGAGAGAAGAAAGTCAGAAATTAAACAATGGGGGGAAAACAGAAAGAGAGGTGAGAAGCTAAAAGCAAAAGTAAAAGGCACATATGCTGGCTTTTTCTCTCTGTCACACAGAAATAGGTGATAGCAACCATGTATTTAAGGACCAGAAATCCTACAGAGCTTTTGTGGTAATGAGTTCCTTCCAGCTAATAGGTAACAACTTCTCTAAATACGGACTGGTTTCCCAGTCCTGAGTGAGGTCCCCATCTTTCCACTGGGAGTACATCATGGCCTGTTGTTCCATATAAGTAAATGCTCTGTCTCAAATGCAAAATATTCTCTTAGTACCACCAACAACTACACACAAAGTGAAGAAGAAGTATCTGTTTCTTTCTGCCACACACCCTAGCACAGATTCTTAAATATCACAGACGGCTTCTGACTATTCACAGACATAGCTTTAAGGGAAGTACACCCCTTAGTGCAGTCCTGATACCAGCATAGCTTTTGCCATTTATTTTTAGGTGAACTGGACTTCATTCTGAGTGAAAAAATAAATACAAGAATTTATTTTGGAAAAACTTATACTCCCTCTTTCTTTGAGCCCCTGAAAACGAAGCTTCAGCTTTTACACTGAAAGTACTTCCATACTGCTATTTTGGGGACACTTCAATCACCTTTCAATTGTAATTCCTATTGTAATTTTATTGTAATTCCTACTGTACTCTCCTAGGAGCCCAACTCCGTGAGGTGTGGCTGCTTTACTGTCTATGCTGGGCTCAGGGGTGGAATGCAGAAACCAGTGAAGTGGGTAACCCAGTCCATGACAACAGTCATACTATATTCTCAAAAGGAGCCTGGAGAAGAACAGGTGTCACAGTGTTTCAGAAGATGTGGCCACTTAGATACTTTATTCTGCCTTAACTCTAACATAACTATGTGAGCAATTTTTGAGGAACAAGGATACATAATATGTTTCACTAGTACTTAAGTAAGACATTTAGGTAGCATCTACCAGCTACTATTTTCAAACTGCCACTTTTTACAAAATCCACGTTAGCAGAAGAACCTTTTATTCTAGGGAAAAATCAGGGGAGACCTCTTTGGGTGTCTGAGTTAGAACAGATTTATGACAGAGTAAAAAAATCTGTAAAATTCAGAACACAAAGTTGCTCAGGCTTAAAAAGCTCACTCTAAAGAAGAGTTGACTTCTTCTTCCCAATTTCAATCTAATCTAGTCCTAGATACTCAATTTGCTTTGGTCCAAAGAAGGTACAAAGGATGAAGCTGGCAGATGAAGCCTGGAGTTATTTCTAGCACATCCTGCACTAGAAAGGCTCAGAAAGTCAAATCTGAAACTTTATTTCTTATTTACCAGCAGTAACCAATACTGAAGAGCCAACGTGCATTTGAAGAAATGTACATGTGCAATTTCACGTTTTGAATGATGTGCAATAGACATAACATTGCAGGTGATATTACCTTATCAAAATACACAGAAAAGCACTTTGCGGGTCAGCCAAAGCCAAACCACCACCCAGGAATGACCAACAGCATTACACAGTAAGACGACTTTATGTTTCAGAGATGCTGTGGTTTTTGCATGGTCTTCAGGACAGAAAAGAGCCCAGAGCATTTCTTGAATGGTACAAAGAGCTGGTACATGAACCAGCTGGGATTCCTCCCAGGAGAGAGAAACTGGCATTGATGAGAAAGGGTCCAGGCTTCCTATGCTCATTTGAAAGGTATCCTATGGAGAGAGAACTCTTCTGGACTAGATTTCCACAAGTTACCAAATGTCTCTGAAAGGTCCAGCAGTCAAAGATGAAATTTAACATTGCTGTGGCTATTTCTGGCTCAATGCATCCCACACACAGCTTCCTCACTTTTCACAAGGTGACCCCAGTCACCTCGCTCAGCCACACAGCACCTTTTGTAGAACAAAAACAGACAGGAGGCTGACCTTCAAAGCCAAGGAAGAAATATCAGACTTGCCAGGAGCTCTCATCTTCCTCAGAAGCACCCCCAGCAGACAGTACCAGCCACAGCATTATTGTGCTCAGGAAGAACAACAGTGTCTGGGCTAAGCAACAGCAAATACCTTCTCCCACTGCAAACAAAGGAATACGTTCTCTGTTTCACCTTGCTCCAGAAGTGACTGCTGGAGGTCAAAGATAGCAGCTTTGTGAAACTCCCAATAAACAAAACAGTTTTCACAGACGTTCAGATGGCAGCACAAAGGCCTGGAGTCACTTTTGCTGCTCCTACACCCTTCGCCTATCACCACAATGAAGAGCAAATACAAGTTACCACAGTCAGCCACTGAGGCAGAAGCAAAGACATCAGAGCAAAGAGCAACCTTAGGAATAGGATGCAGGAAGAATTAATCTTCAGAGGAAGTGAATACTTTCTTATTTTTTATCCAAATTATTACAATGGACAATACCTTTACGTAAAAAAAAATTATTAAGCGAAGTACAATAAACTTTAAGGAAGCTTTTTAAAATGTTATTTTTCTGCCACTTCTTGCTTATACAGAAGTCCCCTGAGCTACAGGCAAATATATGAGTAGCTAGTATTTAAGCAAGTATTACCAGAGTGGCTGCCTTTAATACCCTCTCAAACTGTAATGTATGCACATCCTTACGGTGCTCAATATTGACTTAAAACAAATTACTACTGCAAGTAAATGTCAAGTCATCTCTAGTAAAATACTGAAAACATACTAAACTTGAAATTCTAAGATGTTGCAGTGCCTTCTGGAGTTACCAGGAAAACATATATCATAATATTGGACTAAAACATTTATAAAATGCCACTACAAAAGTACTTAAACCAGTATATTTCTGGTCAAGGGTGGCTTCAGTGGTTTACATACCTATGTACACACATAACCTTCTTACATTTATTATGTCTTAGAAAGGAGCCTTCCATCAGTTCTGCTTGTGGGTAGATTTTTTCAGAAAGCTGTTGAGTCTTCTCTTCTATGCAAGTATTTTGGTGTTTATCTAGCATTATTAATATTTTCTGTCTTATCTTCAACCTCCATTTGTCTAATTTCCATTCCTAGCAGTTCAATCTTCTCGTGTTTTGGACTGCTAACACTTCGCAGTATGAGAAAGTATTCCTCCCCAATACAAGGCTTCTCAAATAATCAAAATAAACTCCAATTTTTCTCCTGGTAAACAATGTTTATTAAGACTGCTTTAATCCTCAATGTCCAAGCCTCTACTCTTGGTCACTCTTCCAGATCTCTTCTGAACTGTTTGTCCAATTCTCCCAAGTCTGTGATATGGATACTCAAATGACTGAAGTCAGCATTTGTAAGAGACACAGATATAACCTTGTGACTGGGATGTGTCAAACTTTAACAGCATAAAATTCATAAACATAAAACACAAAACTTTTTTTCATCATCATCATCCAAAAAAACCCACTAAATTTAACTGCTGATAGTCCCATTGTTGTTTCTCAACACAACAAATCAACTTTTTTCTGTTACAACATGGAGCCAATTTAAAGTATAGCAAATTAAAAGTACTGCCTGTTATTTTCCCTCTCGCAAGTAAAAATCCCTCCACAGTCCAACAGCACTTTTTCCCAAAAAAAGGTTAACCCCTCATTTCACAACACTCAGAAAACTTACAGCATCTTCTAGAGAATGTAATCATTATTTTTTCAGACTAAAAAAATATGGCAAATGAAACAGCTCTTCCAGCAAATTCAGCAAAAGGGTTTCCCATTATCATCAAGCAGGAAAGAGCAGGGATATTCCTACATTTTGCTGTTTCACTAGGTAACTGCTTTTTGTTCATCTTCAGGCATCTGTCAAAGAAACCTAGCATTTCAAACACAATTTTTATTTCAAGATTCTTCCCTAAATTTGAACTGCTTGCATGTCACCACAATGACAATTTTATTTGTTTAATCATTCATCAAAAATACTTGATTATTTGAATCTTTCTTTCAATAAGGATAAGAGGCATGGCACACAAAATTCCAAATTTTGCTCATTCTCCTTGCAATTATAACAATGAAAAATATTACTTAATACGACTAAGGATATCCCCTTGAAAGAAAAAAGATGAAGTTTTATTATTTGCTATTACCAGAGGGAAATTTTCTGTACAATTACAGAACTGCTCTGTAAGATGATACAAGAAGTCCCAAGACCAGTTTGGTCTAATTTCTCATTAAATGGCAGTAGTAGATGCAATAGCCCTGTAATCATCCTGTGAATACCACGTAACTCTTTTTGGAGGGTCCACGCAGATGGAATAGTCCAGGGCTGCTTTCTCTGAGGAGATTGTTGCTAGGGTCTCTCTATTTTGCCAGGCTGTTTATGGACACATGGACATCCACACAGTAGGAAAAAGAGTGTCAGAACACTTTGTGTGGGTCTCTATGCCAGCCAAAAGTCTCTGAACTTTTGCTGGTCTAGGCAAACTTTCAACCACCAGCCTACCAGCGAAAAATCAGGCTCCATTACTTACACTTCAGTACTTGTCATAGAGTTCATTAAGAAACATTTTCCTGGCTTCTGAGCAGCTCTTACCAGACCAGACTTAAAAGATCTTCTTTTGATATTTTAATTTTACATACAGACCAAGCCAAGGTTTGAATGAAAAAACTGCAGATGTCATAGTTTGGAGATAATGGACTCTGGATCCAGAGAGAAATAGAACCAAACAAGTCCTAACATCCATTTTTACTTACATAAGCAGACAACACTTAAGGAATCCCTCTGTCCCCTCAACTGCCACCATTCTGCAGACCCAGCCATATACATAAAAGCAAAAACCCCCTAAAGCATCCTAAATGATAGCATATGTATGGTCCAGTCTTTGGAAATCAAACAGCTCCTTCAAAAGTCAGAGGGAACACCTTGTCTTCCAAGTTATCAAGATCCTTCATGAGAGTCCTTTCTCTAGTTATCCAACCACTTAATACAATAGTCTTAAAATTAAGACATCACCGAGACATCATATACTTTTCAACACTAACTTCTGTTGTAAAATAATGTGGCAATTATCCACACCCCGGCACTCAATGCTGCTCTAAACACTGCAGGTTACGTGTCAAATAGACTACACCTTCCAAACTGCCAGGGACCAGCAAATGACTCTGCTCTCCAAAAAGGAACTGCAAGAAGCACCCTGGCATGCCTCCCTCCATCCCCTGACGGCCATGCACAGAGTGCCCTGGTAGGATTTCACATGGCTTTAAGGCAGAAACCTCCTCTTCTGTGGGAAGAGGCTCCAGCTAAAGCCATGGCCACAGTCTTCCCAGCATCTGTCTCAAGCTGTATTGCTTTAAGTATTTCTACTCCTATATGTGCTGGTTTGCTGCAGAATATGATGGTGTCCCCAGTATGTTTTATACCTGTTTTGAAGTTATACTTAATCCTAGTGATAAATAATACTGGCTTTACTAATACGTAGCAATTAGAAGCCCTAGCTAAGATTACCAGAGGAAAAAACAAAAAAAAGATTTATTTACACAGGTCTAAAATGAGCAATTCCCCAATGCACTGCTTAAATAAAACCAGTTCCCATCTTTTAGCGTATGTTTACCCTAGTAATACAAGGAAAGACCAGAATTCTGCAGAGAGCAATCATGTTTTGGAAATGCCCCCGCACCACCACAGGCAAGGACAGAACCAGGAGCTGTGGTTAACAATCAGGAAAGGCTCTTCACAAGCCAGGAAAAGACTGCTGCATCCAGACCCCGCACTGGGGCTACTGACTGCAAGGAGGTTCTCAAGAAGAAAAGGGGGAAAAAATGCAGGCGGGGGAGGAAAGAAGGCAGAATGGGATCATCATGAGTTTGGCAAAAATGAAGCTCACCCACTGGGAAGATAGGGGAATATACATGCATAATTTTACATGGATTAAGAGTTTGTGTCAAATCTGTGATGCGCTGTGGTGAATTCTTGCACTGCAGTGACTCATCTTGTCTGACAGTTGCCGGGGAATTAAAGCAGTTATTTTTAAAAAATTATATGTCCTGCTTGACGCGTTATACAAATAACCTCTTAAAAAATTAAAACGCAGTCAATGCATTTTTAAGTATAGGAGAGCTACGGTACATTTAGGATTCTCTGTACCATACCACAAACATCCATTCTGAGCTAGGAAGACCTAAAGGAATCTGCTGATACCCCTTCAGAGAAATAGTGATCTTTTTGCCACTCCCAATCCAAATCCTGCATCAAAAATTAGTTTATTATCTCTGCTTTTATATGGCGTGAAAATGCTTTTCCCTGAGAAAAATCAAACACAAAGGAAAGAGGTGTGCTAAACCTGAATTCCTCCAATACCAAAGCATATTTGGTTTGCTGGAATCAGAATGACCGCATTCCCCTTCTGATCGATAAGAAAGGCAGGTCAGCACCCTCCCGGGGAGAGGCAGCACGCTGACTCGCAGCCATAGGTGCACACAGGTTTGGCAAGGGGAAGCAGCGCTGGCTCCTGCTCCCTGCTCTGTGCAGCACAACCAGCAGACGTACCCTAGAGCTGCAAAGGGCAGCTCCTTGCAGCGTGTGCTCTCATTAGAAACACATTGCTTACTCCCTGCTTTGCCTATAAAACTGACACCCCCTTGGCAACTTTCACACATCCTTGGGAAAAGTGTTTCGAGTATGTCAGTTGTGTAATACAGTAAAGATCATCTGAATGATCTATTAAGTGTAACCCTTGGGCATCAGTGCTGCTCAACATCAGCTGGCAATAAAGGTATATTTACAGCATGCCTTCAGGACAGCTGTTCTGGCAACATCCTGGAGATTTGCATAGACTGTTTTACAAGGCATTACCATGTACTTCAACTGAATGAGTGGCTGAGAATTCTTTTGACACCCATTAGAAGCCCTTAAGTCCAAATAGCATAGTGAAAGAGGCAAATAAAAAATATTTAAAATTAAAAAAACAGAATCCTTCAAATTCCAGTGCCATAAAATACAAATGGTTAAGTCATGAATTAATTGAATCTGTTTTAAAAAATCATCAAGTTATTGTCCCTCTCCAACTTGAGCACCATCAGAGAAACAAAATAGCTGATGAGGGGAGCTTCATCTTACAAAGAAAGGTTTCTGTTGACAGTGCTCTTGATTTTATCATAATTCACATGATATCCAGTATATTTTCTTAAAGCCCTAGTCTTCCATGTAACTTACACGAAAATTTCAGCTTTATGTATTTTGAGTAAATTAGTCCTCTCTGTGTCGGAAAAAATAACTGAAAACATGAGCCAACTGCATCCTAACAGTTCAAAAAACAACAAGAAGCAAATGTGAGCATTGAATTTCTC
Organism: Gymnorhina tibicen; assembly: GCA_013399875.1. NCBI lineage: Eukaryota > Metazoa > Chordata > Aves > Passeriformes > Artamidae > Gymnorhina > Gymnorhina tibicen. The sequence continues at coordinate 685,419 of VXAZ01006807.1, forward strand.
AGTTCATTTCTCACCTAAACTCAGGAAGTATTAACACTCTGTCATTGCACAGGTGATACTCACTTGCTAAGCAGAGCACTATCTCTCTCAAGAAGTGAATTAAAAGGATGACTTTGCATCCCAAATCACAGAGGTGTGCTAGTTATTGAAATTTTCACACTTTAAAACCTCTCTGCGAGTGAAGAGTCAGCTGGAAAATGTTAGGGATAAATAATAACTAGAGGAGTTAACTACACATCTCTGGTCCCAACCCAGCAACTACATGCAGACAACAAAAGGCATAAGTTATACCTAATAAAATAATAAACCTGGCCAGAAAGTAACTCAATCAACCCAAGCAATACTACCAAACACAACTGAGCCAGTCAATACAATGAAAGCAGAGGACCAAATTAATGAGGTGACTGCACGTCCAGTGCCTTTGGGAATAAGTAATCATTTATTAAAGATCTGCTGAGACTTTTTTTGAAAGTGCTCTTTGGAGAAAGGTTGAAACTTTCAAAACAAGGAACCTGCTATGCCTCACATGTTTAAAATGGAAGAGGACTGGAAGTATAGTATGGAATATAGGGAGAATAGTTTCTGAACAGGATGGTTTTCACATTTTCCATGTGGTATCTGTGGTTCTTTAAGTGTTTCTGTTACGTTACCTGACACTTGGATAAAATACTGGAAGAAATATAGAGCATCTTTCCCCAATTTAACATTGTATACCCTTAAATTGAGGGGAAAATGAGAAAAGGGGGAGGGGGCACTTTTTAAAATTTTAAGTATTTTTAAGAATGGAGGGGTTGTAGAATTACTTTTTTTTTTTTTAATAAGACAGCACATTTCAGGACTCCTGGTTTTATTTAATCAGTTCTTCAGTTAACAGCCCCCAAGCTATTCTGAAAAACAGGATGATTCATCTATTTCCACCCAGTACAATTTTATACATCGTTAGAAAACTAAAACCTCGTAAAATCCCAAGCAGCCCTGAAGAACAGCTACTGCAGAGTGACATGTTGATTGCATCAGCCTAGAAAGGCTACTTCTGAGCAATGCAAGCTTTAGTAGCTCAGGGAAACTGCCAGAGTGTCAAAGAACATGTATGTAACATACAGCATCAAGCACGTTCACTCAAACACACCAAGACAAATGTCTCCAGAATATCTGGAATCAAGGATGATTCCACAACTTCCAATATTTATAAAATTTAACGTGCTGTTGAGACCCTATGTCCTGAGAAACACAGCAGTAATTTCCCCTTCCCAAAATGAAGTGGAAACACCAACAAGAAGTGTGCTGTTGCTGCCTTAAGCTGAGTGTAACACTACATGCCACCACATCACTGTGAACGTCATTCTCAACGCTCTTCAGAGTGCCAGGCTACCTCCGGCACTTGCTCCTCACGTGGCGCAGGCAACCTGCACACAGACACAGAGGAACCTGCCAAGCGTTTCTGAGCTGGCTGATCTTCACCTTCCAAGCCCTACTAGCGAAACTAACAAAATCTAACATGGTTATTCTCATTTGCATCCATAGTACCTTTTAAATAGCTATGTTTGAAACAAAAAAAGCCCATTCAGACCACAGCAAAGGGGAGGTGGAAGGCATGTGGCTTGCCCACGATAACCAACAGGTTAGGATTGTCACAGAGACAAACTTTGCAGAACACCATTAAATGCCTTCTTGACCTTCCTCCTCCCTTTCAACAAACAAGCAGTGCCCAGCTGCTTTAAAAAAAAAAAAAAAAGGCACTTGGCTCTATGGGCTACAAAGCACGTGCTATCTGCCCAGCAGACACTTCCTGAGGCTCTCCTGCCACATCCCTGCTGCCAGTGAGGCTATGCTGAGTGCGAGCGTGCAGCTGAACAAGGAACTCAGAATTTGGCTACACGGGGGGGGTGCAAAATACCACGGCCAAACTGAAACGTGTGATGACGACTACCAGTGAAGACTGTGATTACAACACCTGCACAGTGCTCGCTGTGCTAGTGGCACAGTAACCAGGTCTGGGCACAGGGACACCAGCTATCTTATGTTCAGTTTCGAGATGCACTGCGTGGGTAGGACCCACGCTATCACACTTCCTAGAGCTAGGAAGGAGACAGCTTTAGCTCACAGCCGAGGAATAACCACGCAGTAATCCTGCTGGTGCTCCTCTCTCTCCCACAAAGCAGCAGCTCTCCTTCAGAAGCTGTTCCTAAAGCTGCACTGTCCATAGCAAGCTTTGGCACCGGAGAACCACGTGGCTTGGGTACAAGCAGCAGCTCTAAGACCCACAGCACACAGAAATAAAAAACTCACACTCAAACAATACAACAAATACAATGTTTCAGAAATGCAGCACTTGAATAAACATCTTCCTAGCAAGTCTGACTCGGGAAAGCACTTTAAAAAGGGGCATAAATTACAGCAGTCACTCTGCTCCCAGTGTTACCAATGAGACCCAAGCACATATTTAAGCATGCAGTTGCCGATTGCCTTCAAAAGTCTTCTGCTTCACAAAGGCAGCAGAGACACCCTAACACATCATGAGCAGAACACGTGTTAAAACCTCAATCTCGTGAACTTTTATGGACTTGCCTAAATAAATGTATCTCAGTGAATGAAGGCAGTGGTCTGGCTCATTACGGTGAAGCAAAGCACAAGCATAAAATACTCCACGTTTGGGGAGTAAAGAGACACAAAGTTACCTTAAAAACCATTTAACTCAAGGGTAGCATGGCCAGAGTATGAGCAGACTTCTACAGCACAATAAAACTGTACAAATTACTGATCCCACTCTCTGTAGGGACTAATTTTGGGAACAGGCCAGGAGTTGCAACATGCCTAAAGGTAGGAGCTTTAAGCAGTAAATTATTTCATTTTCTCAGGCATTGAACACTGTCATGTACTCGACTAAGAACACACCAAGAGCAGCCTGGGGGAAGATACTGAAAATGTGATGTTGCCTGTTCTTTACCTGCCTCCCAATTCCAACTGATCCTCGTTTAGGCTGCCACAGTCAGAACACACGAGCCACCCAGTCTGCTGGGTGTAACGCCAGTGGCACATAAGGAAAGACATTGTCAGCAAGCTAAACTCATTCCAGATCTAGCTGTAGGGAAGTTCCAGCAGTGCAGATACAGATGCCCAATTTCAAACCATGTCCCACTTCCTCAGAGTTTTCTTGGATTATGCTTACAGCAACAGAAACTGCACCGTAAAACTGTATTACAACTTTGGTACACTGCATTAGCATATTTATTGAAGGCCTATGCCAGTCTGATTTGGGGTTTTTTATAAGCATTTACTAACAGCTGTTTTAATTAGTATCTCATTGGTGTGTAGACAATGATGTGACACACAGCAAGAAGCATTTTCTGCATAAAGCGACAACATTACATGTACCGTGATATAAACAGCTCTTCCCACCCTCACTACCACAGATGAGGGCCAATGGACTGGCAGCGCACCACAGAAAGGCAATGTTGTATTTAACTCCTCTTCAAGTTTTCAGGGCACCCTCAGGGAGGGGGAGGCACAGAAATGAGAGCCACAGGCAATCTCAGTAGCTCATTCTCTTCACCCTCAAAGCGTTAAAAGGAAAATACAATGTCAACATCAGCTCCTCCCTGCTGATGAAACTGGCTCCAGCGCATTTTACTTTCTGGCTCGGAGCCCTTACAAACCGTTACAAAAAGACAGAAGACAGACAGACAGCTCAATATATCGACCACTTCCAATAACTAATTTGGGACACGCTGGGTCATTTGTCCCTTCTATGAAACGCTGTAGCCTCTTGGTGGTGAATGTACCCTGATATCTGGGGGGCATTACTAAAAAAAAAAAAAAAGAGGGGGCAGCTAAACAGCAGATTTGCATTTCAGGAAAGAGCCAACGCTAGCATCACTACATAAAAATACTCCCCGCTCTCTTCCTCCGGGAGACACCGATTACATCTGATACACTAAAATCGCCTCCACGACGCCGGCCGCTCAGTGCCCATCAGCGAGGACACTGACAGGCACTCCTCGCTGCTTGCCTCTCGCTCCTACCCCGGCGCTGACACACATGGAAGCGGGGAACGGGAGCGGGGCTGAGGAGAGGAGGGCGGGCTGGGGCTTCTGCTCATCCTCCCTGCCACGGCAACAGCTCGGGCTGCGTGCGCGCCTTCCCAGCCCGGGGACCGGCGGAGCATCACAACCAACCACGCCAAGAAGCTACCACAAGCTTTCAATTATACATTTTCTTTTAAAATCCCGCAATTAAAAAAAATATATATCGTTTCGTCTGAGTGACCTGACTGGTATTGTCCAAAACGACCTTATCAGGGGGTGTTTTGTTGCAGCCGACACACACACGCTGCGTGGACTCCGTGGGAGTCTCTCGATGCGGCCACAGCGGGTCTGGCACGCAGGTACACGGCACGTTTCCGTGAAGCTGCGTTTCCCTGGTAGGGCAGGAGCCCCTCCAAGCCATCCCCACGGATTTTTCCAGCTCCCGCACCACCGCGTGCGCGGCCAAGCCCCGCCGCCAGAGCCCCCCTGCCGCCCCCGCCCGCGCCGCGGCGGAGCGCGGGGGGCTCGCAGGTAGAACAAAACCCCCGCGCCGGGTCCCCCGCCAGCGGTGGGGGCCGTCAGGGGAGCCCCCCCGGGCGCCATCGGGCCGGGGCCGGCACCGCAGGGCCGCAGGGCGGAGGGTGTGCGATGGGGGAGCGGGCCGGGGGTGCCGCGCCGCTGCCGCGCCGCCCGCGCCCACCGCCTCCCGCCCCGCCGCGCCTTTACCTTCGGAGAGCTCCAGCTCCAGCTCGGCCAGCCGGGCCCGCACCTCCAGCGG
>VXAZ01006807.1:690566-808239 GCA_013399875.1 Gymnorhina tibicen
AGATTTCCGCCGCCCGCAGGGGGCGCCCCGCGCCGCTCGGGCCCCGCCCGCCCCGCCGCGAACCGGGGCCGCCGCTCCCGCCGGGTGTGCGGGGCCGGGGCTCCGGGGCCTCCGGGGGCTCCGGGGGGAGCACGGGCGAGGGCTGCACCGGTTTGCACATCACAGCTCCCAGGAGAGGGGCTGCAGGTCCCCGTGTTGCCGAGGAAGGCGGGGAAGGAGTGATGTGCTCGAGGCAGGCGGAGATTCGACTCCGACACCCTGTGCCCCCTTTTCCTTCCCCACCTGCCGAACAACTTCTAGCCTACCTCTATTTTCACTCCTATTCTCTGCATACAGCCAATGGAGGACTACGTAGTGTCAGGTTAACAGTGGGACTCGATGATCTTAGGGGTCTTCCCCAAACCGAATTATTCAGTTCTATTCTATTCTAGTCCTAATTTTAATTCTATTCTATTCCAAACAAGCCGTGGCAATTTTAGTGCATATATCACTAAACCATGAGTGCACGTCGCCATGAATAGTAGCAATTTTAATATGATGAAAAAGAACAAAGTTGACACATGTACCAGCTGACGCTGAACCGGTATCTGGGGAACCAGGCAAAAAGGACTGAGGACTCTTAACTACACCACTCCAACATAAGAAGGAATGTTTTGAAAACATTTCATAAAACTACCTTTCAAATCAACAATTTTATTCCACAAGGAACATCTTCCTTTTTTTTCTTTGTACGTATTTTCTTCCTTTTTTTTTCATTTGGGCTAGAGGTTAGTACTTCAGTTTGGTTTTGGCGGGTTTTTTTCCGTCCAAGAAGGAAGGAGCAAGACACCGCAGCACCTATGGCTTCAAAAATCTTTGGGAGTCCCAAAGGTAGAACAGGTCTTTGTGGGACACAGTGTTAGCAGAAAGGAAAAGTCATAATCATCCCCAGGTCAGCCTTGACTTACCAGCTTACTGTTCTAGTCAGTGAAAGAAAAGGATGTAGGAGTTTCTTCAAAAGATAAAGCTTAAGCTGCAACTATACTAAACAAAGTAGTTTTTTATTACGTTATGGAACGAAACCAAATTACATCATGTTACCAGCTGTGCTGTACAGGCATCAGCACTGGAGTGATTCCTGCAGCATGTGCAGGGCTGGTGGTTTCCAGTGTTTTCGCTGGTTACCAGCCCCAGACTGGAGAGCTGTTCACACCCGACCGTGGCCCATGCCAGCATCGCTCCAGCCAGACCAGTGGCAGAACTGGTTGGGATACTTTGGTGAGTTTGCCTGCTGTAAGCAAGGCTTGAGCACACAAAGTCCCTTAATTTTATGGTGCTGCTGTTTGTTTTATCGCCATATATGTTGTTGTCTAGTAACCTCTCCCGGGTTTCTCTTCAATGTAGTGAGGAGGAAATACACCTGGCCAGCCTTCCTTGAGCAGGGCCATTGCTTTCAGCAGCATGGTGACACACATTATTTAGGGCTATACAAATGCCTCTCCCACAGCACTGTGCTACACAGGAGTAAGAATTTTTGTTGAGCACTGCATGTTTCAAATACAGACATGCAAAAAATTATCCAGGTCTTTCTTGTTCATTCCATCTAGATCTAAACAAAGAAAAGCAATTAAATCCAAATATGCTCCAGGGTTCCTACCTGAGAATCTGAGATTTGTTTGTTTGTTTGTTGTGTTATGTGGGATGAAATAGGCTGAAAGTATCAGCCTTCTGCAGAAATGGCTTTTTCAAGTATGATGGAGACAGCCAGGAGGGAGGCAAGGGAAGGCTTTGTGGTGGTCCAGCTTCCTTCTCCTATGTGTATGTCTGAGTTGCAACTTTACTTCCCCAGTCCTGATACAATATAATTATTTAACTCATTACCTGATCGTTGCAGAGTCTGTACTGCTGGTGTTTACACCACTTCCCAAATTTTTCCCTGCATGAACTTACATAAAGGGACCTAAAGAGAAATAGTTGAAATTTCACATCATCGTGACTGAATTTTCTTGGCTTTTCCATGACAAGCCCAGGGTTTCAGCTGTTGGGTGTTTGAAAGGAAGAGCAATCACTTGGGGCTGGACGTCTTCCAGCAGAAGTGGAAATGGCTGAATTCAGCGAACACTCAGCCAGGACGATGTCCTGGGTGTTGGCTCCTGTGGAGGGTCTTTGGGTCTTTGGCCCTGGTCTACAGGGCCCCCTGGGCAGGTGGGGCCATCCCATCACCTGGGGCGGGGTGTAGACAGAGGTGAGTGCTGTGGGACCCTTGACCTGGGGCTCCGACAGCCATGCCCTGGCATGAGGATACACATGGCGTCATGGCAGCCTCCTTTGGAAAGCCCATTTCTTCCCCTGGGGCTGATCTCAAGAGGAGAGATTTCTTACTTATTCAAAGTATCAGAGCCCAGGTACCAGGAAGGAAATCTCAAGCATATAAATTTGCACAATGGTTTTGATGAAACACTGAAATTGCAATGAAAAATAAGCAAGTCAGAAGACTTGACCCAGTTGGTCTTTATTCGTGGATCCTTTTAGATTTATAGGTAAGAGGTTGTGAGGTGGAAAAGTTCCAGACTCCAAGAAGAGCAGGATACTATTGGCATTCTGGATGCAGTGATTAATTATCATGGTCAGAAAGAAAAGAAGTGTATTTTTACTTAACAATACTTGTAGCGGTCAAATCCTACTGGTGACTATGGATCACCTTGTGGTACTGGGAGCTGAGTGAAACCTCTGAAGGACCACATAGAATTGACCTTGCCTAGGTAAAAATTCTTTTTCCTAGCTCTCTCACGGCACAAGATGTATCCACTTTTGCAGAGATTTAGCCCAAAACCAGGTCTATACCAGAAAACATTCCCAGCATCACAACTTTAGGAAGGGGACAAGGCACTAAAAACATTTAGGGAGAGGAAAAAGCTCTTGTGTAGAGACACTGTTACCTTAACTTAAAGCACCTAAAATGATGTGTGTGTCTCCTGCACACTTTAGCAAAAGCAAGAGGACTGTGTCTGTGAATGAACAGGTCAGCTTCTCTTCTGTCTGAGGAAGGGCGGAGTGGGGATTTGGCCAATGTATGAAAAAAAAGAAGCAGAGGCATTCACAGAAAAAAAACCAAAATGCTCAGCTGCCTGGAGGGACTGGGTTATAAGGAGAGATTACAGAAATGCTTACTCAGCTTGTGAAGCAACAGCAAGAGATGGTCCAAACAGCTGCCTGTGATGATTTGAAAGGCAGAAGCACCAAGGAAGTTGAAGTGGGGGAAAAAGCAGGGCAAAGAGGATAGAACTGAAAAATGTAATGGAAATAAAAAAGGCAGCGAAACATGTATCAGGGAGAGCTTCCAGGGGATGAGCAGCATTAGACTGCAGAGGAGGCTCTCAAAGGAAATGGTGGAATCCCCATAATTTGAAACATTAAAACCAGAGTAGACAAAGCAGTCATGAATATGCTGTAGGACATAATCCTACTGTGGGATGGAATGAACATGCTTGTCTGGCATTGTTTATGCAAAGAGCTACTGCTTTTCTTTTTTCCTGTTGAAATCAATTTATTTTTTCCCCTTCACCTCTCCACTTCCATTCCTTCTATTTGCATCTGTCTGCTTGTGTCTTATAAACAGATCATGAAAAGTATTATTCTTGCTGTATCTACCACAAATGTGTTTGGATGGCTACCTGATGCTGATCGTAAATAGCAAAAGAATTAATTAGTTAGATAAATTAATCAAGTTTCCCGTGAATGGCATGCAAAAGGTTCTATAGTTATTTCCAAGTTGGGTTTTAATTTCTTTTCACACTTACAAATTAAAGCAAATCACGTCTTCTAATTTTTGTCCTAGGGAAGGGGACAGAGAAGGGACAGAGAAGGGAAGGGAAGGCAAAGAGAAAAGGAAGGGGAAGGGGAAGGGAAGGCACTCAGCCTTTCTCATATATGATTTTCATTCTCTGTTGTGCCACCTAAGCAAGTACCATATTCCATTTCTCCAAGCTGTTTAGACACCTGAGATCTCTTTAATTACTGTGAGCACATGGCAGATGTAAATTGCTGCATATCGGGGCATTTGATTCTCTGCCTTAATACTTTGAAATAATGTAGATGTCCCTCTCTTAGTTCACTGTGGTTTATGAAAGTGAATCCAAGGAAAGCCAAATAAATGCTGTGGATAGACTGATCTACCTCAGTGTAGAGGAAAGTGTGCAGCAAGCCCTGGACAGCTGAGAGGAAACTTCATAACCTTCAGTCGTTTTCTTCCTTTACACCACTGCAGATGAGCTCTGGTAGTGGGGGAACTGCGAAGTTCCTTTCTCCTCCTGTCCCTATGCCAGAGCTTACTGGCCTCGTAGCACAGCTGGCAGCAGGGAACATGAATTCATGCCTGAGCTCTTTCTGCACATAGTTTGGCATATTAGCTCACATGCTGATGAAACTGGATTTGAGCTAAGATGCATAAAAGGGAATTTTCTTGGCTGAATATGAGGTACTGAGCAGAAAAATGAAGGAAAAGGAAACCTTGGGAAATATATTTTCCCTTGATATATTAGATAGCTCTCTCTCCATGTTGCATTTCCATTGTTCTTAAAAGAACTATTTGATTCTTTTAATTTTTAAGGTATTTTTTACAATGGTATTCTGTGCATTTTAATATTTTTCATACATCATTCTTTTTATTAAAAGCAAAAATCTAATAAAAAGCTTTTATTGGCACAGTTTAAATTAACTTTGGTTTGAAAGTTAGTCCCACATAAGATGTGTTTATTAGGCTCCTGCAGTCTGGCAAAGCCTGTTTACACAAAATAAAGATCCTCCCCACTGCTGTGTTTGAGGTAGGAACTGATAACATATTTCATAAGTTCAGAGAAACTGAGGGAACTGGCATCTGGAGATAGGAAATGCCCCGATATTCTATAAGAATATTGTGTAATACAGTAAAAAATCCCAACACACACGTGCACAGCTGGTCTCTTACCCCACCACAGGTCTTATAGGAATAATGGCTGTTCACCCTTCAGTGATGATTACAGTTTTTGAAAAAGCCATCAGCTTTTCTTCAACAAAATTTTTAAACTTTTTAGTGAATTTTTCAATCTACTGAAATAGAAAGGTGTAGTTGAGTATAGGAGAGCAAATTTCCTGGAGTAAATTCCTTTCCATTTTTTTGGTAAAGTTTTTTAAGGAAAACATTCATGGATGAAAAAGGAACTAGTAATTTTTAACAGTAATTTTTTGCCCTCCAGTTAATTCATCATATCATATTTTTTAGCAACAAAAAGGCAGATTGGTGCTTTAAGATGTCGTACAAAACTGTTGGCACATTGTAAAACCCATATAAGTAATATTCTGTTATCTAATATGCCTCTCTGAGATGCCCATCTTTACCTTATCTAAAGAACATGAAAATTACAACAGGTTAATGTTCAGTTAATGTATAAAAATAACTTTTAATACCCAGAAAACATCTTAAGATTCTTTCTATTGACATGGATAAACTCCTAGTTGAACATGCCTTAATATTTTCATGGATTCACAGCAGACAACAAGAAATATCCTTAGTAACGTGACATTATTCAGGAAATGAGGAAAAAAATACTTATTTTTCTATTACAAATAAAAGTGTATTTTAATCATTGACCGTTTTGTCCAATTTCTACTACCTGAGATAGATTAAATCCATTTCAGTTTGATTACTATCGCACAAAGTTAGGATTAAGATTACCATCTGCACCAATGATGCATTCTTAAAATTCAGAACGTTCCACTTTTGAATGTTTTTGATATTTTGGGGTAGTCCTAGCAGAGCTTCATGCTTTCTTGAAAATAATCAGAATGATAGGTTACTCTTTGCTAGTGCAGAGTAACAGACGAACATCCAAAGCGCTTCAGTACCTCTCTGACTTAAATGCTAAGTGGTCACAGAAAAAATACACTCCTCTCAATCTTCTCTTACTTGTTTTCCCAGCTGACATGGGAGCTAGTTTATTATGTTAAGACTTTGAGCATTTATGCCAACAAGACCTAGAACCTGAATTATCAGTGACTCTTGCAAGCAAAAATAGTGCCCATCTGAACAACAGTGGAAATATTCTCATACGCTTTCACAATGTCGGTGGCACCACCTTTACAATCCTTCCTACACCACCTTCAATCTCTTCTTACTTAGCAACTGAAAAAAAAGAAAAAGCTTGAATTGTAATCTGAGAAGTGTGCTATAATTATCTTTACAATCTGCTCCAATTACATACTGTCTTACGTCTGACATCCACCATTAGCAATTTTGCACAAATGGCAGTAAACGTATGACAATTACTGATCTCACTGCTTGCCTGCATCAGCTGATTTCTTTGGTCTTTCTGGAAGTAGAAAGCTTTTGCATTTCTGAGGCAGTAACTTTACATTTGCGAAAATATTGCTGTCATCATCACTTTCACCATCACAATCCATGTAAGAATGTAACTCAGCTAAATCCAAATAACTGGTACTCAGTCCTAGCTCTTTATCACCTTTTAGTCTGTCCACCTTGGTGCTGGCGCCACTGGTTCTAGATACTTGTTCCCAAAAAACAAGGACACATTTTGGTCAGCCTCCAGCAAACAGAGTGCAACCTCAGGGATGCTCTCTGGGAAGTCAACACTCATTCCTCCTCCCCGGTGTCCAGAGATCTTTGGTTCCTTCTGGCCAGGCTCTTCACCTCTGAGCAATTTCCATAGGCAAGCTAATTTTTTTATTTTTTTTTTTTTTAGAAAATTGTCTAATTTGATCCTGTCCTGAAACTCCCGTACTTATTTTTCTCTCAGAAGGAGCTATTTCTTCCTTCTAATGTTACCATGAAGTTCTGACAGATGTCTTCAACATTTCTCTGTACTCAAGTTTGCAGTACCAACTTCTGTATGAGCTGAAGTCTTTTAGGACTTGCTGAGACCTGGAGAACATTTGAAGAGAACTGTACTCAAGCTTCTTCATAGAAATACTTTTTCTGGATGATCTGGCTTGCTACTGTCTTTCAAAACGTCACCCTGAAAAAAAATTCTCACTGGCCATTTGCAAAAAAAATCCTGCCACAGTTTAAATGGCAAGTGTTTGCTGTTTACGTTGTCATTAATGAAACAGGCCAGAAGTTTTCTTCTTTGCATGACATCTCCTGACTTGATTCATGAGCGCAAAACCCAGGATACCGCACTGACCTGGTTCTGCGGGCAAAGACTCCAACACGAAGCCACACCCCACACTTGTTATTTAAGGTGCATGATTTATCACTGCCTCGGGGAGCCACAGAAGAGGAATTCCTTACTTGTGAATTTATGTCAATTTTTGTTAAATAATTACATGGAAGTCGAGCTCAGTTCTGGAAACAGGATTAACCAGCAGTTGTTTTCATTTCTGTGTGCTCTCTGCAAATGTTTAGGTCATTGATTTAGTCTTCACCTTGCTTACACAGCAAATTAATGAATTATGATTGGACTTGATAATCTTAAAGGTCTTTTCTAGATTAAATGACACTGATTCCATGAATTAACATGTACTTCTCAAATGAGAAACCAGGGCTCGGTGTCCCCGACATGGAAACAAGTGCATCCCATGGTGAGCACCACTGTGAGCAGCCACATCTGGCAGCAGAGGGGGACCAAACAGCTGGGCAGCACCAGGGCTGCAGACAGAGCATGGCTCACCACGGTGCAGATTTTCATTGAGCATGGACTTTTTTCTTTCCGTTCTAAGCTAAAAAGGTTAATGTTTGACTATTTATTTGGCTGAGCCTCCTTAAAGGCATGAGCTCAGTGGACCATTTTAATAACAGTAGACAGTGCTTCCTGCCTCCTCTTCTCTCTGGCCCTGGCAGCTGTTCTTACCAGGAAATACTGAAGGTCCACAAACACAACATCACTGGCCTACAACCGCATGTCAGCAGCTCAGATTAATCATCTTTACACTGTTTAACTTTCAGTGAAAAGCTTTTACGTTTGTGTTTTAAATAGTCCGGGAAATTCAGGTCAGGATTGACAGCTGGGAACTTCAGTTCCAAAGTTTAAAATTACTTCTTTCTTCATCTTCTTAATGCTTTTAAGTACAGACACCTGTCTAAGGTCTGCTGGATTCCAGAGGCATTGGAGCTAACAGTGAAATAATTCAATTTTTTGGGGTTATCATCCAGAGAAGGGGGCAACATCTAGCTGTGTAGCAACAGAATAATATTTACTTACATCACTAGGTGTTCTGAGGACCACTTATTTAATAGTACTTATGTGTTTCTCTGGGGAATGCCATGAATTCCACAGATACCATGTTTATTCAACATTAAACATTTTTTAGCAGTATAAGAAAACAATTTTACTTAAGAACTGAGACAATTCCTATGCATAAAAATTTCCTTCTGGTTTTAAGACTGTCCTTGATATTTTACAAAAATGCCCTTTCACCACAATTAAGAGGGATAGGTTTTCACTTTCTGGGATTTAAATCTTGCCTTTTGGAGAAAACAGGAGAGCTTAGTATTCTCCAAACAGGGCAACCCCGCACCCAAGAACAGGTAGTCTTTCAATCACACACTTTGATCTTCCTTTATTCTCTTTTCTTGCTTTGTTTCTACTCTTTCTTGGTCTGATTTTTAGCTGATCTGTTTACTGACCTTTAAAACCTCTCCTGCATCACTTCAGGAGGACTCTTGCCTTGCCTTGCAATGTTATCAGATGTATGAAGTGCTGGACCACTTGGAGCAACTGAGTACCTGACCTTGGGTTTGTCTGGGTAATAATGAGCAAGGAAAAAATAGATGGCATGAAATTCAAACCTTTGTTTATTTTTGGTGTATGAGCATCTTTATTTTGATGTGAGGCTTCCAGGTCACATAGGAGTAGATTACAGATTGCTTCTAAGCAGTTTTTGTTAAAAACTATCTAAACTACTTTTGTTTCAAATTGAACTGAAGTTATGTCAGTTAGCTTGCATCAGTTGGGAACAAATTGAAACCAAGATGAAGTAAAAGTGCCATTCATCCAAAGTCAGAATGGTTACACCAGTTAAATTGGTGTGACTGTCTGTAATAGAGAAGACTTAGTGTCATGCACTGTTGAAATAATTTATTCAGATGAAATTCTGCCCAGGGGAAGATTTCAAGTAATTACTTCATTTTCCTCAACGTTCTTTGCATAGAAAGTTTGTTAAATGTCCTGATGCTTTGTCATTTTTTGTTATTGGTAAGAAAAACTTTTTCCCATTGGAGTTAACTTGTGTCCTTGGTTTTCCTATATGTAGTTCCTCTGGGAAAAAATAATAAAAGAGTTTGTATTGCAGTAAAGAATTTGATTCACAGCTTTTTCAAGATTTCACCCCTCTCTGAGCTGTGATGTTGATTCAGCACAGGTGAGTTAACTCCAGATCTTTATTTAATGTTTTCTGGGATTTCATTAGAAATAACTCCTGATGTGACTATTTCACACATACAAGGGAAGAGGGCATTATTATCTCTTGAGCCAGAGTAACCAGCTGATATCTTGTTTGAGTGCATTTGGAGGATGAAAATGCAGATCACATGAATTTGATATATTCTTTCATGTAATGTTTTCATTTGGCAAAGACCTTGGTTTCTGAACACATCAGGGACAACTCTCCCAGATCCCCAGGTTTCATCTTTCTAAAGCCAGATGTCTCTGACTTTGCTGCCACTCATAATCCACACTCCTCACATTCCCTTGTGCCCTGGGACCCCCGCCACCAAACTGGGGACTTTGTGCTCCTTTTGACTTTACTTCTGAAAAGGTCCTCTCTGACCCAAAGCCTTGGGCAGGGCACATCAGTCCCAGGGGCTTTTTTTGCACCTTCTGCTCAGCCTGGATGAGGGATCAGCCTGGGCTGTGACAACTGAATGTTCTAGAACCTTGAAGTGGCAAGCAGGAAAGAGCCTGTGGGGATGGTCCCTCAGGACTGGTGTTGAAGGAGGTGCTGCAGGTGGGTGAGGACAGAGCTGCTGGCTCTTGGGCTCAGAGCTAGCAAGGGATGTGAAATGCTCCTGTTCCTAGGAACTGCTGTTTACTCACCTTCCCAGGTAACACTGATGGCAAGACCTGTTGGCACATGCTCACCCTTTGCTAGTGACACCTGAATGACTTTGCTAGTGACAACTGAATGGCTCACCACCTGCCCCATTATTTCAGCTTTCTCCAGGCACCTTAAAGGATAAGCCAAAGTTTTGTCCCTTCATGCTTATTTCTGTTACAGAAAGGGGAGTAAAAACCCTTCTGTGTTGTCATGTTTTTAAGTGCCACAGGAAAAGTGTTCTTTTTATGTAGCTTGAAAGCATAAAATAGATATTGCAAAACAAATCACTGTTATTGTATGTAATAGATACTTTTCAATAAAATAGCCTTCCTTTGTTTTGTATGTTACAGTGTAACCACTCATGGACAATTTTTTTTTTTTGGAGTCTACTTACACTTTAGTGAAAGGGGTAATGCTGGGGCACAACTGTGATGGAAAAGTTCATGGAAAGGCATACATCAGAAAAAATGCTCTGTGTAATGCAGATATGATTGATTATTTTAGGGATATCACATAAAGATTAAATTACCACAGTGAACAACTTAGAACAATTTAGAAACTCTTGAGTGACTCTGCTATCAGTTCTATGATCAACTCAGAATTCCATATGCTTTTAGGATCATTGCTTGTTATGTGGTTGTATTGTGGAATTGACAGATAGATAGTTTTGTCTTTCCTTCAGAAACCTAGATTGTTATTATTATTGCTATTAGGAATGAAATTTTATAATGGCTTTTCTAGTATGGACTTAAATGATACTAATAAAGCAAGGTACTTAGTCCACTAATATGTCAATAAACCATTAAAACAATCCAGACATAATTCTAACTCTAATTGGTAGTATATTAAGAGCCTGAGTTTTTCTTAGGGAGACAGAATAAATACCTCCTGCTTTCAACTGGAGTTACATAGGTTGTGGAGAGATGTACTAGATGATTACTGAGAATTTTGCTTGGTTTGGATTTGTGTCCTTTTTGTTCAAATACATGATTAAAAATGTACAATTTTTTCTTACTCTTTCTATGGTAAATATATATCAGAATTGTTACATTTGTCTTTCCCTGATGGAGGGCAAGAGAGAGAGACACCTTTTCACTGCCTTCCTACTGTGATGAAGGAGTGGGGGTCTCAGCCCTGTTCCTTCTCAATGCTCAGCCCCTGTAGCTAGGCCCTACACCTCAGCACAGCTGGGCTTGACCCATAGCCCTTCTCTCTGGGGCAGTAATTGGGGTCTCCTTCCTCTGCCTACCGTCCATTTCCACAAAGTCTGTGGGACTTCAGTGTCTTTTTCTCCTCTGCCAAATTCAGCAGTAAGGGATAAAGGCAAGAAGTCATGTTTATTAAAAAAAAATTGAACAGTCTAAAAGGAGCTTTAAGTTTTTTACTCTTTGTAGGTCGCTTACAGTCAAAAAGCTAGAAGATTATATCCAGTACCAAAAGGGTTGATACATGAGTAAAAGCTATTGATGTGTGGAAAAATCATGTAATTGTGGAATTATTTTTGTTGGAAGGGACCTTAAAGATCATCTAGCACATGGGCAGGGGCACCTTCTACCCGACCAGGTTACTCAAAGCCCCATCCAATCTGACCTGCATCTCATTGGTTTAAAATGTTCCCAAACTGTAACCATTAATAGGCTTTCTAGTACTCATATGAATACTCAAAGACATTTTGTAGTCAAATCATGCTGTAAAAGGCTATAGAGAAGAATACTTGACACTGCTCATGCATCAGGTATATATGTGCATATAAGGCTTAGATACGTCAAGTAGAAATTACTTCAGAGAGAAAGATAGAATGAAGTTTTTCATTCAGAAGTATCTTTAAGATGTGTAGTGAGATGGTTTCTGTCTTTAATGAGTGTAAATGAAATTATACCCAGTGCAGTTCATGTTGGGAGACAGCACAGGAGGTACAGGGTCAGGAAATGAGGATGCAATAATGGTTAAAATGAGAACATGAAATGGAGCTCACCACAGGCCTTAACAGAGAGTTTAGTATGTAAAGGACTTGGGTACTCAGCCATGCCTCTTGCAAACGGTGGATGTAGACTATTATTTAATATAACTTTTTTCATACAAAAGTCACGCCATGCTCAGTAATATGCAAGAGGTCAGGGAAGAAGCCCTGAAACTTGAGTGCTCTTCAGCAGCTGGGCTTGCTGGTACTCCAGGGGATTTCTAAATGCACAGGAGCATCCACCTAGCAAGTTACACATCTTTCTTTGGAGAATAAAAATCACTGTATTGTCCAGTGAACAGGTAATGACAGATCTTGAAATATCCAGTGCTGCATGTGTAAGTTAGGAACAGTGTACCCTGACCATGATTATCTTTTGCCTTAGTCACTTCATGAAAAGTGTGACTGGTCCAGTGCAGACAGAGGAAGAAATGCTTTCTTGTCTACTACCCCTGGCACTAAAATGCTGACTCAACACCTTAGGTAATTAGTAGAAGAAAAAAACCCTTGAGTATATTTAATGCCAACAGATTTAAGCAGACTGTTTTCCAAGAATGCTGAGCTTTTTTGGATCCCATTAAATCCACAGCAAGGATCTGTATTCAGCACCACTACAGATCAAAGCAAGCTTTAAAGACCTTTGGAGATCTGTGTCTCAACAAAGCATCTGAGCTGCCAGCAGAGGGGCTGGCAGCCCCTCAGTGAACTGTGTCAGGTGCTCCTTTCTCTCCCAGAACTGGAGAGTGAGGGTGCTGGTAGCAGCTGATTTTCCTGAGTTTGAACCAGAAAAAGGTAAGTGTCCACCTTGCAGAGAAAGATGTGACTCCTTGTTGGACACACTACTGGACATCAACTGGGCCAGTGTCATGGAGCACTTGGTCACTCCTGCCAGCTTGTAAATCAGTTCTGCTCAGTGTTTTACTTCACATTTGCCAGAGGGGAAGGACATGTACATGGTTAGGGGCAGTGGCTCAGGTGGTCTGTGATGACTCACTAAACTGGGGGAATTCAACTGTTTTTCTTAACTTGTGTTCTCTCCATTCTGGTAGATACATCTTTTGCTGTCTTTATGAAACCTGGATTCTAATTTATGTTCTTGATGGACAGAAATAGCATCCACTTCTGAATGCATTTTGATATGTTCCTCACGGGGTATAGCTTAGTGAACACGTGAAACAATTTTCCAGCTCACTTTCAGCAGGCAAGCTATATTTGCATCAGCACCATCTTGCATTAGTCCTACCCACACAGCAAGAAGTGTCTGAGTATTATCAGTGATACTGCACAGGACTGACATGCAAAGCCCGGTGAAAGCAGCACCATGTTTCCTGGGCAGTGAGAAAACTCTACAACTCTTACACCCCATCAGATTTTTTTCAAGCACTTCAAGGAATTAGTTCTGAGGACGTTGGAATTAGATCCAGATAACATGCATCTTTCCTTCTTGTTTCTGGTTACATAATTGTTTTTGCTATGGGATTCTTGAAGATTACAGGTTATCAGCAAATTTTCCAGAGTACTGTGTATCTATCAGACATTTTGGGAGGTTTATGAGGACAGCAAACCCTTGGTTTCCCATGTCATCCTCAATAGGATCAATGGTTATGGAATGCAGGTACTGGCAGACTGGAAGACACTGGAAGATGAGCTTTGCAATTATAGTTTCAAGCTGGCACAGGCAGAGAAAATAAATACCCTGTCAGAAAAAAAGGGTGGAAAATCCGACAGTGGAAAATCTGGGGAAGCAAGCACATGAATTTGCTTGATCATAAAGTTGGGAAAGATACTGCAATGGAAATGTTTCTTTACTTAAACTTGACTTACAGCACTCATTTCCCCAAGATCAAGGCCTGGTGCTTCTATCTGCCCCTAGACCAACATGAAACACTGGGAAAGAGGTCCTGAGTGCTCACTCTCAGTGATCAGACCACACAGCTTGTGTTTTCAGCCTAATCTGGAATTCATAAGGATGGAAGATTATTTGAAGTGCTTTTAAATTCAGGCTAAGGTGCCTTTATGGACTTGGCCATAATGGAACTTGAACTGCGTCTCCACCGGCCCAACCCAGCAGATGCCACGCTTTACACGCGGGTTAGAGCTAAACCTTTCACCAGTGGAGCCGCTCTGTGTGGATCACAAGGAGAAGTTCTCATCTCAGTACTCGAGTGCAACCTCCGTGTTGCCTGAGACAAGATCTGAAGTGCTCTCTCTAGCGGTGGCTGGGTGCTCCAAGCAGTGCAGCTCGGAATTGCTCCTCTCGGCCGTGTTTCTGCCCAACAAAAGCTGGTTCGGTAGTTTTGGGTCTGAGTCGAGGCACGAAGCCTGCTTGGCCCGTCTCCTGCTGCTGGAGCCTCACCTAAGTGAGAGGGCCAGCGCACTTCTCTTCGGCCAAGCTGATTGCAAAAGCAAGTTATTATCCTGTACCTGTGTAACTGAGACACCCGCAGCAAGAGACANTGCTCCAAGCAGTGCAGCTCGGAATTGCTCCTCTCGGCCGTGTTTCTGCCCAACAAAAGCTGGTTCGGTAGTTTTGGGTCTGAGTCGAGGCACGAAGCCTGCTTGGCCCGTCTCCTGCTGCTGGAGCCTCACCTAAGTGAGAGGGCCAGCGCACTTCTCTTCGGCCAAGCTGATTGCAAAAGCAAGTTATTATCCTGTACCTGTGTAACTGAGACACCCGCAGCAAGAGACAGCCATTCTACACAAATGTAGCCAGTCCATAGTATGGGCCACTTCAGCACCCTTTTATCCTCTGTCTTTCTTCTCTTTTATTACAGACACTCTTGCATAGCTGTTTTATTCCATTTCTGCTGCTTTCCGTTCCCTTGTGTCTGGCCACATTTCAGTTACCTGTTCTGGGAAGGGACCCACCCCTGTGTGCTATCAGCAGTGGAAAATTTCAAGGTGATATTTTAGAAGGGTGTGACTAAACTGCGCATACAGCCCATTAATATCAATTATGGGTGTCAGATCAATACCAATAGCAGTGATATTGTTTAGAAGCTTGAATTAATGTCATTATGCTGCCCTCTCTATTTGCATTTTATTATAATGTATCTTTCCTGAAAATTCCCATTGTGGTGGGAACATTGCCATGTCATAAGGCAACCATTCAGATAGATGATATAGAGTGCTGGGCTGACAGGAGCACCCTGAAGTGGCACTGTTGTGACAAGGAGTGTCCTTGGGATGGATTTCTCTCTGTCAGCTCCCTCTCCCCACTGCCAGGCTTACCATATCTTTTCATGCAACAGCCTCCTCCTTGCTCTGTGCAGTTCCTGGCTTTTCTTAGTGGTTTGTCTTGTGAAGCAAAGAATGCCACCACCAGGGCAGGAAAAATGAATATGATATAAGAGAATTCGGGCTTAAAAAAATGTATTACAAAAACAATTACTTAAGAAACAGTAACTAATGATCCTTGTTCCTCTTTTTCTTTCCAGACTCTGTATGCTCTGAGATGCCTGGGGACCTCAGACTCACCAGTTCTGTCTCAGCAGTCAAAAGACTTAGCACTCTGTTAGCTGGGTGCCCATAGGCATATTTTAAATAACCTCATCAGTCTGGATAATTCTTACTGGTTTCTTCTTCTCAAACCTGCCAGAGTTAAAAAAAAGGGAAATATTCTAGGAGACTTTCCCCAACAAAACCAGGATAATATTATTGCCACTTACATAACATACTGGTGAGTCTTATTGGAAACATCCTGTACAATTCCAGCAGAATCAGGGAAGTGCTGGCCAGCTTCAAGGAGACTTCCAGACCTTCACTTGTTTAGTCTGGCAAGTGAAGGCTGAGAGGGGGGTGTGATCACTGCTAAATGCATTGTGGGGTTAACATCAAGAAAGGAGAAGACTATTTACACTTTAGAGTGATGCTGGCACACTCTCAAATGGGTATAAGCTGATCTTGAATAGACTTGGCCTTGGTTTCAGAAGAAAGTACCTGCTATCCTGAAGCAGTGAAGCCTTTAATCAGAATAGCGTGGGCCAAAAAAACAAAGTTAGATTAAAAAAAGTAGCATTATCCATTTTTCGCAAGAGCTGTATATTGTAGTGCTGCCATGGCAGGAAGGTCAATTCTGTGACCCAGAAGGATTTCTCAGTCCTATTTCCATGGTCCTCATAGCCTTTGTCAGAAAAATAAATTGGTAATAACATTGACACTAAAATCACCCTTCAGAGACAGTCTTCAGAGTCTTCAGCCTACTGAAATGAAAGGTGGGAGATGGGGAGGGATTTCATCTTTCATATTGCTATTGATTTACTATCTCAGCTCATAACAGAGAGTAACATCAGTCTGTGCTCAGTTCCTGTTTGAAAGTTGATGTTTTTTCCTCTTCAAACACAGAGATTAGGAATGATTCTGCAGATGTTCAAGAATCTTTGATGGGAGTATAGCAGGGACTCCTGATTCATCAGTGATTGAACTAAAGTGTGTTTGAGTAGGATATCATTCCTTCATTATAAAAGATAATAGGCAAAGCAGGAACACCAACAAAGCATTTCTTCTTCATTTCATAGTACTCAAAAAGCAATGATGTTTCCCATTGAAACCTTCAATTTGACAAAGAACAGTATCAGCTTTGCATAAAGTTTTTCTTCTGAACCACTCCTGATGAGAATTGGATATATAATTCTAAAGAGTCAGTCTCAAAGTTTATGATCTACCACTCTTCATATCATTTCTGGTTAGGAATTTGATAAGATTGTTTTCCTGGAAGCCCGGTTTTTCCCTTCCTCCTAATATTTTTTTGCTCAACAGGACTTAAGGGTCAATTTAGGATAACAGACTCCTTTCTTTTTAATTTTTTCCTTTCATGCTACTTTAAGGGAGTCTGTCATTCAGTATTAAATGGAAAATATTCTAGAAAAACTTGTGATTGCAATTTCTTGATAATTTTATTCAATCTGCAGAAATGTTGAGGCCTTTCATGGGATGTTCCCCATCAATTTGTCCTTTTTAATACAGCATCCCATGAGTCAGGCCTTTACATAATCCTATTTACCAATGGCTGCAAAATCATTTATACAATGAGGAATGTAGTAAGTGCTCTCATTTGAAATCAAAATATTGAATTCCACATGTGGCTAGTGTAGCAGACTACATGGCTGAACTAAAGATACCCTTTGCAGTTCCGTCATCACATGCCAATTATTTCTTTTCCTATTTCTACATAGAATACTGGAAGAAATATTTTTTGTTGTGTTGTAATTCAAGGCAGATGATTATGAATTAAGCAGAAAGGCTGATTTTTCACTGAAGGAAACAAGTATTGTTTGCCTCATCAGCTCATCTTTTTTGAAACAGTAATTATTAAACTTTGTCAGCCGTATTCATAAGGGGACATCTGATACAGTTGCAATCTCATACAGTTGCAAATGATGAGTTAGAAGCACCAGCTTTCCCCCAGATCGTTGTATCTGAATGAGCATTGGTAAGTGTGCTGGCTAATTAGATGGCAAGCAACTGAAGTTACAGCAAAACTGGGAATTTTATCAAGACAGATCCTGAGCAGCCTTGTTTCCTGCTGCTTCACGCATCAAGCAAAAGCCCTTGTCCCTGCCATGGTGTGTAAGACTCTACACAGGTGAAATGTGTATGAAAGTGGTGAATCTGTGGCAGAGGGCCTGTGCCTAACCTACAGGAGCACTGTAACCTCTGCTTAACCTGCAGTGATTCTGTGTCCTGTGCTGGAGCTGCACTGCAGTCATGGACTAGGAATGTCAATCTGGCCTGTGAAAAAGGTATGAATTCATAACAAACCCACCCCCACCTGTGCGTTGTTACCTTTATTGTGAAGAGTCTTTCTACATCCGTACCTCAAAAGAAATCCCCCAAGCTTTGCACCTGCAGCTTCCCAGTTACACAGTCACTAAAGCAAGATAGCTGATGTTCAGCAGGTACAAGGCCACCAAACCTTCAGAGCCTGTCAGAAAACCTCTCCCGTGTCAGTCTGGAGTGGCACTGCATCACAGCAAAGTGTGTGCCTGCATTGCAATCGATAAAACTCCAGCCACAGGCCCTGCCTTTCCTCTCTCCAGGCAGCTGCCATGGGAATTGGTCTCTCATTTCTCTAATGCTGCTCAGTGGCCATCTCCTCTTGCCTCTAACAGGGAAAGATGCTGGGAAACAAACCTCAGGGACCTACATGATGCTGTGGCATTACTCACAGGCCTGCATATAAAAAGTTTCATACAGAGCAACTTATATATGTAAAAGATGGCTTATTTAAATAAAACAGAAAATGAAACAAACTAAATTAATCCTGAACATATTTATTTTGGGGCCTAATGTTGCTTCCCAGCACCAAGGTAGTGGCAAAGAAACTATTAATACTTTCAAAGACAAGATATGATGCAAAGTCTATATGGGAAGAAGAAGCCAAAGCCAGCAAAAATGGATGGTCTGCAAGGAGCACACAGAACCTGATCTCTGTGCACATTCACTGGATCAAAGAAGAACTGATAATATATGTGAAATCAGTGGGAAATTTCCACAGAAATAGAAAGGAATTTAACCTATCACCTACATCCTGGGCGAATGCTCCATTCATTGTATTACTGGTTATAATGAGAACTGCCTCCTCTTTGAAAAGAAAAAAAGCATATGTAACAATCTTCTTTTTGCAGTGCTTAGTCCCCACTTTTTCCTGGAGGGGATTTAGGACTAGAAGACACAATAATCTGAGGAAAAAATTCAAATTACACCTTTATCTCACCTTAGTGTTGGTACCTCCTGTTCTAGGTACCCAGGAGTTACCCAGCTCCTACCTGTGGGTAGGAAACATCTTCAATCTGCTCATTGTCTAAAGCCAGGCACCACCACACTCAGTGTGTTCATACCTCCTCTTTCAGCTGTAGACCTCAGGTGGTGGTGAACACAGTGGGAAGACTAATGAGGAAACTTGCTATCTAATAATTCCTATCTAATAACCCTTTTTTGTAAGAGCAGAGTATGAACAGTTTTCAGTGCACAATGCATGTGACCATTCTTGAAATAGAGATAATGAATTATAAAATACCTGCCCACCATGTGTGCACACCCCTCAACAAGACACCAGGGCAAATCTATCAGCTGCTTAAGGTGATAGGAATATATTATATATATATATATAATATCTGATATCTGATGGGCCATGGAACAAAGGGTGTGGAAGACCTGCATCAGGTCTCTGCAGACAAAGCCATTGCCACACGGATCACAGGTGCAGCTCTGCTCTCCCCTGAAGGGAATAAGCTCTTTAATGGACTTTGCAACATTCATGACAAGCAATTATGTCCAGGTCCATGGCATTAAATGCACAGACATGGCAGCACAGATCTTGGGGGCTGTCACAAATTGACTCTAAATAAATTGTCCAAGTTTGGTACAGCAGTTGCTTTCTTTGAAAACAACACAGTGTTTTTTTTCTCTACAGCCTGGACTGAAACAGCAATGCAATTATGAGGATTAATTGACCCGCTCAGTTACTTCGAGCCAGTGAAAGTTAAATGGGGACATAAAATCTGAGCATTAGTCAGTTATTTAGAGCCTAACTAAGGACTCTTCCTTTTGTCCCACCTCATTCACTGTACCACCCTGCTGTCAAAATGTAACTCTACTTAAAATGATGACATGCCAGTATGTGTTTTGTATGCAAACTATCAAAACAAAGTTGTTCAAGCTGCTCATGGAAAAGAGAGGCAGTGTCAGAGTTACGAGTTTAAATGCAATAAGGCTGGTCTACTTTCCAGCTTAATTCCTAGAACATATTTATTTAACATCTATCACTAATAAATCTGAATAGGAGATACATGCTGCTACAACATGTAACTCTCATGGCTAGCAAAATGTGCCTTGGAAAGAGGTACATCTTTTTAATGACTGAACAATCCTACAATCCTTTAAAGAAGTTCTAGTTTAGATTTTGTTTTGTGGCCTTAAAACCAAAATGAGAAGCTCAGAACTACAAGCTGTGTTTCTCTTGCAAATTACTTGAGGTCATAAACCAAGACTGATATTAACAGAGGAGATGGGACTGATACAGCTGGAATGAACATATATATGTTCATATATATCTATAAATATACATATATGGGAGATAGAAATGTATGTCAATATAAGATATTGGAAGAGTAATTTCAGTACAAAAATCTACTTTAAACCAAGGAGGGAGTAACATTTGCAGAAATGGTAAGAAACATTGCACTGGGAATTAGTCTTTCCTGCAGTACATGGGTTACTTTGATCTTCCATAGAAATATGAGACTGCAAGTTAGCCATAATTGCTTTGCCCCCTGTTTTTAACCTCATAGTTATTCTCAGCTTCCTCAGACTTTGAGAAAGTCCTAAGAAAATATTATGTCCTCTCTTCAAATTACAGTCAAGCAGCATGTGTTGTGTTCTGCATGACACTCTGAAGGGTTAAATCTGTCCTGTAGCTGATGTGAAGGACAAATTGGCCCAACAACCTACAACATTCCCTCTTTCCTTATGCGTGTACTGGCAAGATTGTACCTTGGCACTGAGCTCCTTGCCTGTGTTTCTACATGCCTCCAGTCAGTCTCAGAAAGAATCAGGTGTAGATGTGACTTTCTGGAAGTCTTGAGATAATCAGGAATGGGTAAAACCAAAATTAGAGCTAGATCTGCCACCTAACAGCATGACTGAGAGGTGATACTCTTTTATTCACTGAATGGGCATGGAAGTACACTCATAACATAAGGAAGTTTATTTATATGAATAAATGCTCATGTTTGTGAGTAAGGCTCTCAAAATCCTGTCTGACATTTTAATGTAAAATGAATTAGTGATTTAACAATGAAACAATGGCAAGAATGGAGCTACTTGCATCTCATTGAAGCAGATGTATGATGGCATACCCAGCAATCAGTCCCACAAGGCAGTCCTAAATATAGACTGCAAGGCGGGGACAAAATAGAATAGTAAGCATGTCTGGGGTAAACTGCAGTGAGAACCAGATCTTGTAAGCTGTGGTAAGAAAAAACCTCTCTGGTGGCATGTGCCTGGGAGATTGCGGGGAGCAGGCGTGATATTGCACTCTCTTGGGAGCAGCTGGGATCCGATGAGGCTGGGTCTGATTTGGATAACATGGAAAGCACATCCAGACTTTGGGGCAGGCCCAGGAGATAGGCAAAGTGATCAAGTTGTGTTTCAGCTGCTATTCCCCACATACAAACCACAGCAGACCTGCCATGGAGATCATGCAAATAAA
Organism: Gymnorhina tibicen; assembly: GCA_013399875.1. Lineage (NCBI taxonomy): Eukaryota > Metazoa > Chordata > Aves > Passeriformes > Artamidae > Gymnorhina > Gymnorhina tibicen. Next base: position 711,746 of record VXAZ01006807.1, read on the forward strand.
AACGGCGGGTTGAGCAAAAATGGCCAGAAGAAGATATTTCTGAGACTCAGGGTATCCCCTCCAACCTCAAGCCTCCAACCTAGGCATTGCACTATAAGCCACAAGATGACTTAGCCCAGGGTTGGATTCCGCCCCTGGGTGAGGGCAGAGATGCCCCTGGGTTGGTACTGGAGATGAAGCATCACCAGTCTCCTGGGTGAGCACGAATGCCAGTGGTGGGATTCCAGGCCGGTGCTGAGCTGATGCCCTGCTGCAGTCAGTGTGGGACACAGCTGTGAAAGTGAAAATGCCTGTTTGGGCTCAGTGTTGGGCAGGAATTATTTTGTCTGTGTTACAGGTTGCACTACATCCTTGAAAGGACTGTAGCCCAGCTCAGACCTCCAAGTGATGGAGCAAGACAGTTGGTGAAGAAGCAGTTCAGAAAGATGTGTCAAAGCCTGTTTTTAACACACAGGATTCCTTTTCAGCTTGTAGCTTTGCTTAGTCTGTCAGGGTATTTGTAATATTTTAGCATCTGTTTCACTGAAAACAAGCTCTTTTCTAATATCACAGTTTTATCTTTTTTTTCTATTTTTACAGAGCACTGTTGGGGTTTGGGAGTTGTTTCTTTTTTTTTTTCTTTCTTTTTTTTTTTTTCTTTCTTCTTTTAGTCTTTCTTCTTTTCGTCTTTCTTCTTTTCCTCTTGAGGAATTTTTCCCCATACTAAAGGATAATTGCCAGGTACTTAAGGGGGACAAAAGGTCTGGCTGAAGCAGGGAGGAGACTTCTCAACTGCCCTGTTACCTGGGCAAAGGCTAGTTTTTTTTTCTCTGGCTCGAGCCTTCTTCGGCTTTCGGAAGACACGGAGGCTGCAGTCGGTTTTGGGGAGAGGTCGCCTCACTGCAGGTTTTTTTTGCCTTCTGCTACCTTCTTTTTTTTCCTCTTTTGGCCGTGAGTGGGGATTTCTGCTGGCTGGAGCCGCCGCTGAGAGGGACCCTTTCACCACTTGCTGGGGTGCCCCAGGGGGCCCCCGGAAGGCAGCTGCCTGCCTCCGCCGTCTTCTTTGTTGCTGTTTTTGGGCTTTCGCTACCCTGCCCTGCCGCCAGCACCGCACCCCCTGCCCGCCGAGACCTCCCGGAGTTCCCGCTACTGCTTCGGAGCTCGATACATCTCATCTACCATCTGGGATTTTGTGCGCATCCCTGCTGTTCCAGCTGCCGGTCCCGAGAGAGTTCTGCTGGGGCACCAGGATCGGCCGCCCAGGAGTTTTGTGAGCTTTTCTCCCATTCCTTCCCGGCTCGTGTCCACTACTGCCGCGTGCTCCCCGAGCTCGCTCCGGAGCACTCCCTGCAGCCGCGGGGGAACCATCGCACCCGCCCTGCCCAGCGGGAGCCGCCAGCGGCCCTGCCGGCCGTGAGCGTCACTGCACCGAAAGGACAGGGTCTGACAGCCGGGAAGGGGTCACTGGGTTCTGTTCTGTTTGCTGTTACTGTCATAGTTGTTGTTGTTTTGTTTGCCTTGATATATATATATATATATATATATATATATATTAGAAAAGAACTGTTATTCCTATTCCTCATATCCTGGCCTGAAAGCCCCTTGATTTCAAAATTATAGTAATTCGGAGGGGAGGGAGTTATATTTTCAGTCCAAAGGGGGCTTCTGCCTTCCTCAATAGACACCTGTCTTTCAAAACCAAGACAGCACAGTGTCTCTCCGTGCTGCAATCCTGTAGGGACGCTCTTCCATCCAAGATAATTAACTGCTTGTTAATGATGTTACAAACTGTCTGGAATTTGTCATTGACTTCCACAGATTCCCACAAGTTTATGAGCAAACTGGCCAACTTTCATTTGGTCATGGAAAAGGAGTAACATAAGAGACACAAGTTCAGCAGTGCCTTTGGTATTGCTTTAACAGGGAGACATTCAGACCTATAGCCACAGTGTCAAACGGAGCTAACTGGAACCTCTATCTTCCTCATGTTCCTGTTGTCTGATGAATTGCTGGGATCCGTCCATGCATCCATGCATCCATCCGTCCATCCATCCATCCATCCATCCATCCATCCATCCATCCATCCATCTTAATGGGATGGTAAGTGGTGGGGTGAGTGAGTCCAGTTCTGGATATGAGCCCGTGGTTGATCCTCACCATACAAATAAGCCCTTGACGCCATTTGGGATGAGCTGCAAAATAAAAGCCTGAATCCAGTTGTTACGGGTATTGGTCACTTCAGAAGTCTCTGTCTATTCCCACTGAGGGTTGCATCACTCCTCTCACCCACTGTCTGCCATGAACAAAAAGCCATGCTCAGCACCTCTCCAAGAGTGAGACACAATTCTAGGAGGAAATAAAAGGATTGATCCTCTTCCTCTGCTGAACATCCCAGTCACTTCAGTGAACTTGTCCTGAACTTCAGGAAAACATCTGAGCCACTGCAGAGACCTCCACAGAACTCTCTCTCAGCTTTCCTCATTTCCTCACCCCTCCTTTACCCAACAGTGCTGACCAGGGTCTCCAGTTTTCCGCAGTTACTCATCTGTGCCTGTGAGGGGAATATAGCTGCATCCTCGAGGAGGCCGAAAAAGAGAGTGTGACCTGGAAAGTCTGGGAAAGATGGATTTTTTTCTGCAAAAGGGGCCACAAAGTAGTTCACAGTTTCCAAGGTGGTTGCGTGGGATGGGAGCTGTAAAGTGATCTCAAGGCATGAAGTAGCAATTGCCTTCCATTTCTGGCTGTGCCATAAATCCCTCATAGTAAATAAAGGCTTTTGTGTGTACCAGGTGTCCCAATGGCAGAACTGAGGGATGCAGAAAAAAAAGAAGCACTGATTAAGAGATGCTTTCTGGGCAACAGGATGGTTTTATTCAGAGTTCCAGCTAAGGGGACGATGATCTTGTACCTAAAGTATTCTGAGAGATTCAATCAAGCCCTGGCTCTTTCACAGGGAGCTGTGGGGATGCGTTTGTAATCTGGTGGGAGGCTGAGTTGAAGGCCTTATATGTAGATGAAGAGAAGCTGAAGCGAAGATTTTTTTGATTTATCCCTGCTGGCTCAGACACACATCTTAACCCTTCCAGCATTAGCCCTCATAAACACAGAGCAGTACCTCTGTGGGAGCCCAGGAACCTCGGCGCCTGCCATCAGCTGTGCTTCCTGGCTGTTTGCACAAAGCACGAAGCTGATGGCAGACAAATCTGTGCAAACAAACAGAGGCTGCATAACTGTATCCTGGGATGGAACAAAATCCCCAAAGATCACAGTCATTTCCTAGGGAAAGCTGGATGCAGTTACAGGGCTGCAGTCCCTGAGCAGGTTGGATTAATGGCAGGGAGGTCCCCTCGGCAGCCCTGCCCTGGGTCCCAGACTTGTCTCATCACCAGAGAGTGCACAGGTATGTGGGGCCTGGGCAGGGTTACCTGCGTGCTGCTGTACACAAAGAGTCAGGACTGGGCACTCGGCAGAGGGGGCAAGGAGAGGAAGCTCCTGAATTCAGAGGGCTGCAGGGAAAAGAAGCTATGCTCCCCCTGTGAGCTGGAAACAGGCTGGGGGAAGAGTGATGGGGGCAATGTGCCTCTTAGGATCCCTTCCATACTGGCAGAAGGAAAATGCACATTTTGTTTGCCCTTCTACGCTGTCCTTCCCTGGAGGCTGCAGGTGCTGTGGTGGCCACAGGGCACCTGGATGGGGCACTTTGGAAATGAGCAGAGGAAGGACCAAAGAAGGTTGGACCACAAGGACATTTCTGCTGAAGCAGCTGAGACCCCACCACTGAGCTTCCTCGTGAGTGAGGCCAAGGCTTCACACTCAGCTGTCAGAGCAGCTTCACAGCAGCCCCACAGCCACGGAAAGGTCTCAGAGTGGATATCCAGCCCACCACAAAAGCCTTTCTCTACTGAGAAGGATTTTTGAGACAAGCAGACCTCACAACTGCTTTCCAGATGCTGTTGTTTCCTTGATCATGTCTCTCCAGGTCAGCCAGGGGGACCGGTGGGGTCCTGGTGTGGGCTGCATTGCAGCACCTTGTTCCTTCCTCACCAGGGTCAGCTGATGCCAGGCTCTCCTTTGCTGTGTGCACACAGGCAGAGATGGAAAACTGATGGACAATTACTTTTCCTGGAAAGCGGTGCTGAGCATCACTTACCAGAAGCACAGAAATCCTTCCAGGTTCCACCGGGCCCCCGCGACCAGCAGGGTGGTGTGGAGGGAAGGGTGGCCTGTGGGAAAGGCTTGTCCCAGTGCCATCATTTCCTTCACTTGCCTTGCAGTAAAGAAAATGAATGCAATAAGTTGGATAATAGAAAATACAGAAAGGACATTCTTATATTATTCAAGTAATTGTTACACATGCTTTAGGACAGGGAAATTTTTTTCTTTTAAAATACAGGAGACAGTCCAACACTTAAAAACACAGGCATTATAGATAAAAGTTGTTTATAAAAATCATCTTATTTTAAACAACAGTTGCACAGAAGTATTCTACCATGGGTCAGCTTCCTGCAATCAAAACTCCACTGGGAAACTAGGTTTAATTTCCTCTCCACTGCCATTTTTTTATGTGACTCTGAACAGCTTTCTTAATTGCTCCACATCTCAGTTTCCCATTCATGAATAATTGTACTTCCTTTCCTGCAGACTTTTTTTCTTAATTTTTAAATTACATTCAAAAAAGCTACTCAGGATGCAAAACTTGTGTACTGCAATGTTGAGAAATTAGTGCTGCATTAAAATTGTCTTGATTCTGCCTCTTGAACTCCCATTTTGGACTGTCCCCAAGGCACAAGTGATTTGACAATTAAATTCTGTAGCATAATGAAGATAGGGGACAGAATTAAGGTTGCACACTAATAACCCCTTTCTTTCATCTCCAATGCATGACTTTGAAGCTTAAATAGAATTCTTTTAATGTGTTGCTAAGTGTCACTTTCTGTGCAATTTTGAAAAAAAGAGGTAAAACCGGAATTATTCTATGTCTGCTCTTGTCTTTTTGTGTGTGCATTCAATATACAGTGTTGCTGGTGAGGGCACGCTGCCTCCTGGGCATTGCCACCACCTCGGCCACCTCTGCCCGGGTCTGGTCGCACCACGTGGCGCTTGTGCAAAGCTGCTGACGGGCCGAGGGGTCGCACACCCAGAGACAGGAGGAGAGGGGAGGATTGAAGAACCCAAGTGTTTCTTTCCATGTTTCCACAACGTCCAGCCAGAGCTGATTATCAGACCTGGAAGGGGCTCACAAGGCAGCTGAAGCCACCCCAGCTCACCCTCGCTCTCCTAACTTGGAGGCTCTGTCTGTGCTCTTGCTGGACGAGCTTGTCCAGTCCATGGGTGTGCAGCTGCCCCTCCCAGCACTCCCAGCCCTCCCAGCCCTGCTCTGTAGATGTGCTTTGGGGCACAAGAACAGTCAGGACCAATTAGTCTGAAAACCCACTACTAACTTTTTCTAGGAGAAACATGAAAGGACAGGAGAGAAATTGCTGTTTCCAAAATTCATAACTCAGCAAAATCTAGGTGAATTCTTACGGAAAAAGAAAGTGCATTTCCATAGCTCCAGGGATTCCTTCTGCAACATTTCAAAGGCTGGCTGCAAGCACCAGCAGTGCAGAACCTCTCAGTGACAGAAAGTATTAAATGGTCCAAACAGATGGGTTAGTATTGACAGCAGTGGCAATAACACAGTCCTGCACCAGTCTGATTGGTGATGCTGGGTTCAGTTCCAGGGTCAGCATGGGATTGCTGTGGTTCCTTGGGCTGTGTGTGCGGGTGCCACTGGCTCTGTGTGCTGGTGGGTGTCCCCTCTGCATCAGCCTGGTCTGCTGTGGAAGCCAGAGTGCAGTGAGGTGTGCCGGCCTGATGTGCTTCCCAAGGGAGGGCTGGCGGTTCTTGCTGCGGGGGAAAAAATATTCAGTGACTCTGCAAAGTGTGGGTCAGTGTAATGTTATGGGTGGGTTTGGGGATTTGTTTTGTTTCCATTTAGTATAAGAAGGTCCTTGTACAGCAAATACAACCTGTATTTTCCACCCAGCCTATGTTGTTTGGATTGCTTGGCAGAGATGCCATGTCGGTATCAAAAAGTGAGATGACCAGGAGGATTGAAAGCCTGCTGGTAACATCACCCAGTGGCAAGAGCACCACAGCCAGCCCAGGAGATTGTAGGAGTCATATGGTGACCAAACTCCTGTCAAATGGGCCAAACCTGCTCCTCTCACCAAGCAAGTCAATGGTCTGAGCAGGAGCTGGTAAGGAGGGTGCAGCTGGGATGCCTCCTGTTTACTCACAATTAAAATGGAATAAATAACCATTTCTAAAGAGCTGATTAGAGAGAGGAAAACAAGTAAAGGAATTAACAGAATGAGCAGGTGAGGCCATTTAGGCTCCTGGAGATGTCAGGTTCAAGAAACACAGAAGAAGTGTTTTCCATGTCATACTGGTCAATTAAAACAGATGCAAGGGTTTGCCATGGGTCATTTTTCCAGGTGCCAAGCCTCTTTTTTCTTATCTTCAGATGTTTTCTGAATCTATTTGGAATTAAAGTGAGCTGTGTTTGGTTGGGATAGAGCAAGTTTTATTCGAAGTAGCAAGGTGGGGCTATGTTTTGGATTTGTGCTGGAAACAGTGCTGACAACACAGGGATGTTTTAGTTACTGCTGAGCAGGGCTTACGCAGAGCCAAGGCCTTTTCTGCTTCTTGAGCTGCCCCAGCAGTGAGGAGCCTGGGGGTGCACCAGGAGCTGGAGGGGACACAGCCAGGACAGCTGGCCCAAGGGTGTCCCACACAGTCTGACACCGTGCTCAGCAGTAACAGCTGAGGGAAGGTGGAGGAAGGGGGGACACTTGGAGTGACTGTGTTGGCCTTCCCAAGTCACCACAACAGATGATGGAGCCCTGCTGTCCTGGAGATGGCTGAACAACTTCCTGGCAAGGGGAAGTGATGAGTGAATTTCTTGGTTTGTTTTGCTTGTGTGTACAACTTTTGCTTTACCTGCTAAACTCTCTTTATCTCAGCCCATGAGCTTTCTCACTTTTACACCTCTGATTCTCTCCCCCATCCCACTGGGGCCAGTGAATGAGATGTGTGGGATGTAGCTGCTAGCTGGGGTTATCCGCAATATTATGTCATTCCAAGATCATTTTGTTTCCTGATCTATCTTCTGTGGTGATGGTTTCATGTAACAACATGGCCTTCCCTGTATGCTAACAAAATCCGAATCTGAGGTTATTAATCATCAGAGAGAGGGAGGGCAATGGTAGTTCATGGCTCTGGACATAAAGTTTCACAGACCTCATCATGTAAGACATGAAGGAGAACAGAAAAGAGAGAAATCAAACTTCCTCGTTTCAGAGCCCATAAATTCAGAGTTATTTGCCAGCTATTTAATTTCTGTAGCCCTGTCTCTGTTTGGTGTCTGACGAGAGAGAGTTCATTGCATTTACTGCTGACCCCATGCTTCCCTCCTTCAGAGCAGGACTATTTGTTGGGGATGAGAATGGCTGCAATATTTTGGCCAGGCCAGTGGCAGCATGAAGCCCCAAGCCCCATGGGTGAAGTGTGGTTGCAGGGAAGGTCCCCATAGTCCCTGGCCTTGGCAGGACACAGCTGTGCATTGTGGCAGAGCTGAGCAAACTCCTCCAGGATTTACCACAGGCCTGCCCAGGAATTCAAGGTGAGACAATGCTTCCCTCAATTCACATGCAACATTTAAGGCTCCAAACTCCTGTCAAGAAAGGCTTAAAAAGCTGCAGAGAAAGCCAGAAGGTGAATGGGAGCAGGCTTTCCTCCCTGCTCCCTGACTGAATAAACTGGGAGCTTCAAAAAGAAATGGTTGTTGAAACTTCCTTTGTATTTTGCCAGCGAGTTCACAAGGACCCAGATCCAATCTCTTGATTTCTTTTTGCTGAAAGGTAAGCACAAGCCCTTATCAGTGGGTAAATATACTGCACCCAGGAATTTGTTGACCGTGGCCATAGCAAAGGATGTAGTAAACTCGCATATTGGATTATTTGCAAATTGCAGCAGTGAAACTAATCTAACCTTTCAGCAGCTCTTTTAAGTGGTATTATTGTTAGCCCTTGTTCAGAGGATGGCAGGCAGGCAGCCAGTAAAGCACTTAGAGTTTGCCATCATCCATCTGCTCCTCTATAGATTTGAAGATTGTAGGAATTTTCCTTTTTAGGACTTACTTGGAATATGATTAGTGGACCACTTGCCACATTGCTATACAAGCACGTCTGTGTGCTTCAGGCAGAAGTATGTGACAGGTATTTTATCAATGAAGGACTCTCAATTGAACAGTATTTCCATTCATCCCTCTGTTTTTTTATTTGTGTAGTAAAACTACCCCTGGTGTTCTCAAAACACAGATCAGGATAAAAAACATTTGATGTTGCAGTTAAGAGGGTTATACAAGCAGATACCCATAACCTTCCAGCTCTCCAGGAAATTAAAGATAAAATTAAAAGGCCTTATTTTTAAATGCTTGAATGATACGGTTTTTTTCTTAATTTTCATATCTATTTCATATTTCATTTCATATCAATTGCAAGAACAGCTAGTGGAGCAGTGTCTGTTATCCTAGGTAAATCACAGTCAGGGATTAGTATTACGGGATGCAGAGACACAAGGAAAATTTAGCCCTGCAGTCCAAGTAGTCAGATTATTCTGCTTTTCCTGTGATTTTAAAATGTAGCCTGGTCAGCACCGGCCTGGCAGAGCTCATTGCAGAGCTGACATTAATGGGGCTGGGAGCGCTGAGGGCAGTTCAGCCCTTCTGGTGAGGTACTGGAAGCAGAGGAACATGATTTACATGGACCTCTTCACAGGGAGGGTTCAATAAGGTAATTTCTTCCTTGAATTCCATCAGGGTTCCCCATTCACTATTTCATAAATATGGACAAGATCAAAGGTGTAATTCTGTCCAGTTATGTTAATATGCAAGAATTTTCTCTTTCCAGCAATCTTTCAATACCATAGCTTTTACCTGGGCTCCCAAAAGGCCCTGCAAAGCTTCTGGGTTTCACCTGCCCTGCTCTGCTGCTCCTAGCTCCCAAAGCATGCATTTCCAGAAGCTATTGTTTTCCATTTGCTCTCTGATGAGCTTGGGAAGGGCTGGCAGCATCGTGTCTCCCAGTAAGCCTACAATATTCCTAGCAGCGTCTCTGAAATGGTCTGTGTGCCAGAAAACTGGAGCTTCTCCTTCCAAGAGGGAATTTGACCTGTGGGGAGGTGAGCTGTATAAATATATCTCTAATTCCCTGTGCAGCCTGATTCACCCACATTATGTTCTGACAGCCACAGCACCAAATGTGGTTGGTTTCTAAATACAGCTGCTCCTGGTCAGGCAGTGAGCTCAATCAAGAGACAGTTCCTGCTCCAAGGATACAATACAATTTTCTAACCCACCAGGACATGGCAGGATTTATCCAGCACACCCCTACCAAAGGGTCTGGACAAATGGTTTCTTAGAGACTCAGATCCTCAGGCTGTAGGTAAGCCAGTTCTACCATGAAATGCACACATGGCCAGAGGGACAAAACGATGCCTCCTTAAAATTTTTGCCATGCGGATGGGGATAATTCCTGCAGAGTAGATAGTACTTGTCAGAAGGGCAGCTGGCAAGGTCAGAATTTGGGCTTGGGGCCAGGTGACATGCCAGCTGACTGCTCCCACCCGTCCCGGGTCGGTCACCCTGGCGGGACGCGTGTCCCTCCGTGGAGCCTTTCCCGTGCGGCTCAGCCGGCGCCGCTGCTCCCGCCACGCTCCGTCTGCCGGGCTCTCGCAGCCCGGGACCCTCCCCAGACACATTGCGAGTGAGTGTCTGCTGACTGAACGCACCACCGAGCCTTTGAAGACCCGGTTTGTGTGGCTTTCACAGGCAAAGTCCATCGCATAATGTTTCTTTGCGGCTTTTGGTGAGATTTGAGTTGGCAGAGGCTGCAGGTTTCAAACAAACAGGGGATGGAGTGCTGTGATCTGAGAGCAGCTCTACTGACTGGTTGGTGTTGCTTTGGTACACATGCAAAACAGTGTTTGAGGAACACAGAAACTGGGGGGAAAAAAGTTAAAATCTATGGCTTTGAAAGCACTGAAGCACGTGTTCAACTTCTGTGGGCTCCAACAGGCTGTACAGACCTGCTGAATAGGGCTTCTGACTGGAGTAAATATATTCAGATCAAACTTGGACAGAGGAATAACAGACGTTTCCAGGTTCAAAAAGTGCATCTTGTGGCTCATTAAAAATGGCTTTCCCCGAGGCTCCTCTGAACATCTGCAGTCGATGCTGTCCCCCTCTCCCACACAATACAATCTGTCCAACTCCTTTCCTTGAATATAAATGTATTTTTATCTGGGAGAAGGTCCCCTCACCAGGGAGGGCCCCTCTCAGACGGGCTTCACATCCCTCCATTTCAGTAACCCTCCTTCCCACAGCATGGACCCTCCTCTGGCTTCCAGGAAGAACAACCTCACACCACTTGGCAGGCCCTAAAAAACAGGCATCCCATCACTGGTTCCCAGACACCGCTTTCGCAGGTACACTGGAAAATCTATGAGTATTTAGAAGTAGCAGTCATATCATTTCTCCTTTGTATCCTTTGAGCCTGAAGAAGACAAAAGGAAAGGAGAATAAAAGCTTTCAGAAACATTGGTGGCAATAGATCCCCTGCTTGAAATACCTGGGCAGTGGAATGTGTTTTGTTCTCTGGTTTTCAGGGTTCTTTTCAGCAAGTATTGAGCACCCCTAGCTTTCAAATCAATTTTCTCTGAAGACTTCTCAAATTTTGGTTGTCCAGACACACCGACCATTTTTTTTTGAGCATTTAGAATGTGAAACTCAGGCAGGCTGTTCTTTCTCTATATAAAACTGAAGGAACACAAGGAATAGGGGGAAAAAAAGAAACTATTTTGCATAGGAAAACGGCAGTTAGCAACCATGCTTGAGAAAATTGCAGAATCTAAAAAGAAACAAGGAGCTGGTTGACAAAGAAAGGCATTTTTGCGGTACCTGCTAAGACATCCAAACTGCAGCATAGGCAATTAGCAGAGACAAAGCTATTACAACGGGTGTAAGTCTGGTTTTAAGACTATGTAGATTTGGCACTAACAAAGAACAGTGACCAAAGGTCAGATGAAGTTAACTCTGACAATATTTGGTGTTCAGACTATATTTAGAAAGCATTATTTTCTGGCTTTCAAGAAGGCTTTGACTGAGCTGTGTCAGATATAGGACGGGAGCACTAAACATGTAAAGACTTTATTTACTAAATTATTTAGTGCTCATGAAAGGTGCCAGATGGAGAGCCTTGGGGATTCAAGCCTTCTTTTCATCTGCAAAACTGCCTTAGAATAAGAAGTGACACATTTACCAAGCTCCTGTTACGGGCGGCTCCTGCCACTGCCTGAGCCCTGGCCTGGAGCTCCTGACCCCGAGGGAGACGGGTTTGTTTTGCTACCCTTCCCTGCAGCCCTGGGTGTTCCTGCTGGGATGTGCCGTGAAGGTGACACACAGTGCGTGAGACAAGGCAGAGACCCAGCTCTCCCCCAGGTGGCAGGGCTGCTGCTTGCTCTCTTCACAAGTTCTGCTGGCAGGTGGGTTTGAACTGGTTCAACAGTCCAGTGATAAGTAAAACAGAAAATCGCTTATTGACAGGGGTGGGGCTGGACGATTTAGCGGACTATTTGTTGTTATCTGTCTCCCACTTTGATGATCCTGTAAGAAACAAGCCATCCAGTCTCCTGAAACACTCCAGAGCTGTTGAGCCCTGTCAGTGTGAGTGGAAAGTGCTTTGCAGATAAATAGGCTGATGGATCTCTGTCCATATTGTCAAAGTTAAACATAAAGCAAAAAATTACATAATGAACAAAAAAAGGGCTAAGGAAACCCATAGCTGCTGTATGCCAAGGCACAAACAGGTAAAAATTCTCTTTATGCATTTTTGTTCCAAGACAGAAGGCAAACCTGTTCAGTTTGAGGTGAGTTCATTACCATGAGTCTGAACTGCAGCCGTTCACCATGACTTAATTCATTGCTGCGAAAGGCAATCAGGCATCTCAAGAGGGATCTGAGTCCGCCTAAAACAAAGATTGCTCTCTTCAAGCCAGGGTGGGATCACACCAGCTGGTAAACAATGGACTGTACAAATAGGGAAAAAGGACAGCACTTAGAAGTGCTGGCAAAGCTCTCATCATAACTTAGGGGTGTAAAAAAGGAATAAGAGATAAGGAGCCCCCAGCCCACAAAAGGTGTGTCCATGACTGATATATGGCATTATGCCCAGGGGTGCAAGAGGAATGTTTCCTTCTCCATCAGAAGAAACCTGATTGCAGAAACAAACTTCAGCTCCTGAGAAGGTCCTCATAGGAAACCAAATCAGCTGCCTGGTGCTGTCTGATCGTAGACCTGTCAGGTGTAGGTAAAAGCTTTGTCAAGTTGCCTCTGTCAGAGGCCACAAAAGGGGAGGAGGGCTGTGTGTGCCAGCAGGCTCCATGCCAGACTACAAGTAATAAAAGAAGTTTCTGCAGCCCCTGGAGAGGGAATGAGTAGAGGGTCTGGCTGTGATGCAATCCAGACCTTGTCTGTGCTCTTCCAGGAGAAGTTTCGGGACACCTGCAAGACAAACCTTGCTGGACTGTAACTCCAGACCATTCCTCTGGAGACTGACTGGTGCACCTCAGGCTGGCTTTTAGCACTGAACCAGTGCCACAGCGTGGATGAATGAGACCAGCTCTGCTCTCAAGGACAAGGGGAGGAAGAGGCAAGAGGTTGGCTGTCCTGCCTCTGAGCACAGGAGGAGCCAGCTGTGGAGGAGGAAGCGCTGGGAGAAGATGGTATGAGGGAGGGGGGAGTCATCTTCCAGATGTACACATACTTGATCTTGTGGAAACACCAGCCAGCTCCAAGGAAGCAAGCCCCAGAGGGGTCTTTTTTCACAGCAGCTCTGAGTGAATGATCCCAAAGAGACCCAGGCAGCTGGATACGTCATTTTGTGGATCTGAGTCATGGTATCTTTACTGAATGAAATTATGCACTGAGGCCTGGGAATTAAAAAAAAGAAAGGTCTCCCTGACAGTTTTGGTAGCTTTCCACTCCAGTCTGCCCCTGTCTTATCCTGGGGAGCCCCAGATTGGACACTGGTGCAGTTTCACAAGTCCCGCAGGGAGAAGAAGGATTATATTCATAGCTACAGCTAATACGGAGTTTTCTGAGGAGTGGCTGGAGTCAGAAAACCCCGGCATCCACTGGAGACAAAACTGTGGGTCTTCAAGATTCCTGTCTCTGCAGTGTGACATCCTGTCTTGACCCAAATTTGATCATCAGGAGCTGTGTACAAAGAAGAAAAAGGAGAAAACCCCAAACAATACAACCAGGAGGCCGTGGAGGTTAGGTGGTGTTTCAGTGCTGTGAAGGGTGCTGCAGAAGCTCAGGTGCCAGTGAAGCATTTCCCATGGGAGGCTGGAAGGTATGAGAGCCAAAGCACCTCTGATGCTCAGAGTCAGTGGAGCAGGCAGACAATCAGGGATATCAGCGAGAGCCAGGCTCCAAGCACAGCTTCAATGCAATATCAAAACCTTCAGCACAAGATTCCCAGCAAATAGGAAGGAACAGGGTAAGTAATCTCCTATCACAGAAACATCTAAGATTTGAATTAACCCCCCTAGTCTTTAAATTTCGTTGCTTTACATGGGGCTAGTGTGTCTCAGGTTAATTGTGTGGACCTCTGATAATTGCCCCAAATATAGCACAAGGAGATTTTCATGCTAAGCCAACATCAATAATGTGCATCAAAGGCTGCCCTGAATTCTCCTCCTTGGTTGTTCAGTCATCTTTGATCTAAAAAATGAAAAGACTAAGGGATTTTGTTGTTATTTTTATTCCTTCTCCCCCATCACAGGACTGAGGGTACTGAAAATATAAACAGAGAAAAGGTGGCAAAACGTTAAAAAAAAAGGTTAAGTCAAGCAGGAATGATGAAGTGAAGTAAACAGAAAGAAATAGGCTTAGAAAAGAAAAAAGAGCTGCTGATAGAAGAAAGAGAAATGCTGTAGATATGGGATATGACAGTGAATGGGGTGGTGAAGAAAAGCCTGGGCAAGGTATTATGGATGAGAAAAAGGGATCAGTCCATGACTTCTGTAGAATATGAGAATCAGATCCTGTCTTCTTAAGCCACCCGTGTGCTGGCCATCTGACCTTGCTGTGATCTGCTTCAAAAGCCACTGGGAGAACACTAAGACCTGCAGCACACATGCATTGTGCATTTGAGCCTCATAGGGAATAACAATTATTTGGGAAACAGATGTTCCTATGTGACCTTTGTACCACTCATATACAAAGCAAAGGGGACCCACACCAGCCCCTCTGCTGGCTGCACAGGAGGGAAGGAGCTGCTCCATCCACCGAGCTTGAGGGAGTAAACCAAGGCTCTCATGGGCAAAAGAAGGAAACCAAAAGAGCCAGAGAGAGGAATATGTAGAGGGAGGTGGGAAACAGAAAAGAGAGGACATGTGGAATTTTGGGGATTTGGGTATTTAAAGTCTCTGTTCTAAGATTGCATTGGGAACTCAATTCTCCCAACAGTCCCGAGTGCTTCCTCTTGGCAGCTCCACAAAAAGAACAACTCCCTTTTAGCAACACTGAGACTGAGTAGAGTTCAGTCCCAAGGCTACAAAAGCCTGGCTCCAGGAAGGGTTGTTCACAAGCTTCCTATTCAGACTTGAGCTTAAGGCCCATTAATTACAGAAGGACATATCCCCAGCGTGGAAATCTGGATGAACTCACAAAACGCACGAGGACACTCAGACCTTAATCCCCCAGCCTGGCTTCACTCCCAAGTTACAGCCCCAGGAAATCTGTTTCCAAGAAAGTGTCTCTTCTTATCCTGTGCTATTATCCTCTCTCCTCCCAGCATTCTTGCATTCACCTCCACAGAATGCAGGTTTGGGGAACGAAGCCCAGCAAAGAGTTTCAGACAACAGAAAAAAATCAGGAGAGATGGATTCATGACCTTGCAAAGTGCAGCGTTTTCTTGTTTGATGCTGACCTGACTTCTTAAGGGGGTAAAAATCAGCTCCTGAAGAAATATTGTATTTCAAATCAGTTCCAAATGCATGTAATTCACCTACCCTTCATTTTCCAGCTTGGCCAGTATTCTGGAAAATTTGCCATTTGTACACCTCTAATGGTGAATCGTTTCTGCTCTTGGTTATAAACATGATTTCAAAAGTATGCAAACAAAATCAAGGAGAAATAAAAAATCAAGAACATGTAAAAATATAAGAAAAGAGAGAAAGAGGAAATGAGTTCCTAAAGATGTTTGAACTAGTTTGATAATAATGTCACCAAAAATATTTGCTGTATTCAAATAAAACCTTACCCAATATTTCTTCTGCTCTGCATCTAACTCCAATACTGATCACAAATACAACATTTCAAAAAGTTGTCAATGTGAGTCATAAGCTAAAGAGATTCCATGCTTTTTATTACAAATTAAAATTATAAAGCAAAAAGAGAAAATTTTGTTAGGTGTGAAAATGTGTTTGTCTGGGCATCTGATGCGACAGAGCATCAGGCAGCACCACCAAGGTAAACAGATGAAATATAAAGCCCCTCATGTATCCCTGCCAGGAAAACAGCAGGTATGTTTGACATGCTAAAAATGTGCTTAGGTTGACTTTTAATTGGAATCGTTAGAACAAATGTCCTTAGCAAACACGGCTTTGCCTCCCCACCTTTTGTTGCTGTGTTTTTCCAGTCTCCCTGGTGGGCTCCTGCATTGCAGGCTGTACCTGAGCCTCGCCTGTGCTGCTGGCAGGGCTCTCACCAGCCATCCGGAGCATCACACTTACACAGAAACCACTATCAATTCCCCTGCAAAGCTGGATAATGGGATGCACTCTCCCTTCTTCCTGTTACAGCTTTCCAAGGGCCAAATCCCACTTCCATTTACAGTCCAGAAAATCCCATCCACCCAGAGCTGCTGTGCTGCCTTTACACTAATGCAACTGGGGGCTAATTTTGGCCCTAAGTTATTTGTATACTCGAGTATTAACTTAATGTAGGACATTTTCTTGAGCTCAGCTCCTCTGCAGCATGTATCAACTTACTGAAAGAGAGAGCATCTCTCTCAGCTTCCCGTATCACAGGGAGATGTCAGGGCATGGGCAGGGAGTTTCCATTTTGCCAATTATGGCTGTGGTGGCAGTTGGATGAGATTGACTTGCACTTACATCCATTACTGCATTGCAAGTTTTGGTCGGTGCAGAATATTTCATATAATGGGTCCCTTCTGTAGCATTTGGCAATCAATCCTTCATAATTTGAAGTTCCCTTTCCTCATTGAACTGCTCTCCTCCCAGTGGAGCTGGTTTGCATGTTGATTTGGAATAGAATGAAAACTCAGTGAACTACAAAAGCCTGTTGCAGAGATTTTTGGTGGTGTATGACCAATGTTCTCTTTATTCCCGGCCCATTATTTTCTTCAGCATCTGCTCAGCTGATTAGTTTTAATGAGCGGTAGCTCCACCGGTGCATGAGGGAATTCACAGCTCAGTAGGTAGGGGAAAAGAATATGAGCAGTGGAAAATGGCTGTGTGCAGGTAGCTGTCCCCAGAACAGGCACTTTTCTATGCACATCAAACGTGCAACAGGAGGAAACATCCTGCTTGTACACTGCAGCCACTGAGAAACTCCTCTTTACTGGGTAGTTGTTCCCACTTGGAAGAGGCTCTTTGAGATCTAAAACCACAGGGATCTATTACAGAGTGAAAAGCAAAGTTATGTCTTGGAGCTGTTGTTTCTCCAGGTGCCTGTAAGCCATGACAGGTTATTTCCCTAAAAAATGCCATACCATGCTATGCATTATCAGAGGAGGAAGCCTCCATGGTTGGATTTTGTGTTTTGCATTTTTCCACTGGTTTGCAGGTTTGCCCAGGGTTTTTCCATAGGACCAGCTTTCCCCTGCTGCCCTGTGCCTGCTGAGCAGGGAGGGCAATGAACAGAAACCAAACCACAGCAGTGGGAGAACCAGCCCTGCAAGCACTGCCTGCTGGGTAAACCTCCTGCTTCAGCCCCAGTGTTTGCTCCAATTTTCATGCCTGGAACATGCAAAAACCTCCAGGGTGTTGGGTTCCTAGAGGAGGCTGGAGAGCACCCTTCCATAGTTCTGCGTGCTGGCTGCACAGCTGAGGTACAGAAATGTCAAGGTAAAACAAGTCAAAACAGAAGCAAAGCTTCTGGTCTGGTGTCCATCATTCCCTGGAACAATCTTCCTCTCTCCATCACTGCAGAAGTCATTTCAGCAGAAGTTTGAAGATGCCAAAGGCTGTTGAAAAAAACTGTTGTAGAAATGGTAATATTCAGGTGGGAATTGTTTATTTTCTGTAATCAGATAGTACCAATGATACAAGCCCTGCTAATAGAACCACATCAGCAAAAACACATGAAAGTGATCCTTTTTTTTATCTCTTTTGGCTTTTCAAACTCAGATGAGTGTTACTCAGCAATCCCTGCTTTCATCTCCCCACAGAGGAAGCCCTGCATTTCTATCACATGGTGACTGTGTGTTTTTGGGTAAGTAACCCCCAAAAATGGGTGAGGCAGGGGCTGTGACTGGCAAACATGCCCGACACAGGCCAACCCTCTGGGTATCCCAGCCCTCAGCAGCAGCATAGTCCCTCTGCCACGCAGGGATGCTGTGCACCACAAGTTCCCTCAGGACAGACCTGAGGGACGGGGCTTGCATGGGGGCTGTGGGACTGCAGGAGAGGCACTGCAGGAGGGGCAGGGCAGTGGTGCTGAGCACCAGCATCACCTGTGCTTATCTCCCCATGTAGGGGACACTGCAATCAGACCTTAGGGTCTCCTTCCGCTCCCGTGAGCTCCAGACCTCCCTCAGCTTTGTCTCTCTCCTTGTGGAGAAGAAGAGGAAAGGGGTTGGCCATGCTGCTGCATTGTGCAAGAGGCTAGGGCTGTCTCAGTGAGCCCAGACATGTCCTGCTGGGCAGCAGGACCAGCTTTGGCATTCTCCTCTGCATCTATCCCAGGTGCTGTAGGAAACAAACCCTTCCTGCTTTCCCCTCCTGTGTGCTCTCTCCTCTCTAGGCTGGTGAGAGCATTATGCAATATCATGTCATATTTGTCATATTAGCAAGGTACAGCTGACAAAATAAAGGTGTATTTTATTGTCCTGACCTGACAGAAAGGTCATTCTCCAATGCACTCATTGTCAAGGCTGTCGGAGGAGTAGGCTCCACCACTGGGATGCCTCTCACCATCAGTCTGCTGCTGCCTGAAAAAATGCCAAGAGAAAAGATCCACCGTATGTACGGTCAGACTGTGCTGCACGGAGCCCATATGGAGTCTATCTTTAGGCTTTAAAAAGAAGAAACAGTGATGGCTGATCAGAGATACAGATTTTCCTCCCCTTCCCATCTTGCACAGAAGGAGCTCCCAACATGAGAGTGCTGAAGTACACAGAGTAGAGAAGCCCTTTTGGGCCACCAGCACCCCTTTGCTCTGCCAACAGCCGCCTTGGTCTCTGAAACCATGAAGGTGATAAACACCTGGAAAGGCCTCTTGGTGTCCCCTCAGGCCTGTGTGACTGAGCTGTCAGTCGTGGCAGGGTCAGGCTGGGTTGGGCTGCCGAGAGCTACGTCCCCTCTCCAGGGAATGCCACCACAGGGACTGCTGGCATGGCATGGATTGCAGCTCATCCCAAACCCTCTTCTATTAATTTAATTCAAGCACTTTTTTACTTGAATATTTTCAGCAGAGGCTTTAACAGGCAGGCTTTGAGAACAGAGTGGGCAGGTGGAGCAGTGGCAGGTACCACTCTGTGGAGGTGGCCATCTGCTGCAATGGTGTGCGAGAGACGGAGGGACAGGCTGGGATCTCCTGTGCCCTGGGGCAGCTCCTGCCGAGCCAACAGCCCCAGATGCCATTGTGAGTCATGCTGGAAGTGCTCCCCTCACTTCCTAAAAACTGGTCAGAGCAACAGAGCTGTAGTATCACATCCTGCAAGAGGGAAGCTCACAGAAGTCCTCTTTGGTTCCTTTTATCCCCTTTCCTCAGTAAACATACACTAGTTATTCAGATTGCGTTTCTCTAGCTGTCTTGAGTGCACTGTTTTACTACAAACCACAGTTATGTCTTTTGTGTGCTAGAGAAGCCACAGCTGAGTTAGGACGGAGCCCTAGGCTAACACACAGGGCTGGAGGAAGCCTTGGTTATCCAGGACTATGCTCATCCTTTGGCATGGTGCCTGGGAAACACTTGCAGAGTATCAAAAAACAATTTGGGAAGTTACCAGTTCCATAGGTAGTACAAACCAAAGCAGCCTGTGCCACCCTCCTTCATGTTTCCACCTTATTAGGAGTCCCCTTGGGTGAGGATGAAGGAATTAAATCTCTGTCCTAAAGAGCTTCCAGCTGAAGGAAGAGGATAGGGCAGAAAAGTGCGAATGTTCTATTAAACAAAATATTTCATGGAGCAATCTATGACCAGCCAAGCCTTGGTTTATTCTGACAAACAGTAAGAGGATCTGGTGATGCTTGAACTTCAGTAATTTTAGGAAGGATGGGCACCCCTCCCACAGAGTGATCTCACGAGACAGACATGCTGTCAGTTGTTCTCCTGCAGAGATTCTGAAGTAGTAGGTATTTTTTATGCTATACAGAAATAATATCAGAGGTAAAACTGAAGTTTCCTATCCATGAGACCCTTAGACATGTTTGTTAAGGAACAGAGCAGAGAGCTCAGCAGCTGTTTAAGGCCAACAAAACTGAACACAAACACCTTTTGCCTGAAACTGGTTGTTTCCAGTGGAGAAGTGTTAAGTCTCATTCCCTATGAGTAGGGATCATTTCCTATGCCTGTCCCACATCCTTGTGTTTATGGACATATATTCCTGACATCTTCTGAATGTTATCCTGGGTAAAACGCACAATGATTTGTTCAGCCTCCTGAAAGTTTGCTGACATTACACAGAAATATAATGTCACAGTAGCCTGGATGCCCCTTGCACACATCTTGCTCTGGTTTGTTCAGTTGCTCTTTATTCACAATCTATGACAAACATTTTTGGGTTTACATGTTATTTGGGAAATAAACCTAACTGCCATCAAGGCATGTGCTACTTGCTGAGCAACCCTTACAAACCCATTTCAGCCAATGGATTGCTAGTTCACCCAAAAATCTGTGTATGAGTGTATATCATCTGTTAACCAGTTTCTGAGGTTTGTTTTTGGGAAGGCAATAGTCCTTGAGTTAACCAAATTCAGCCATCAGGCCTCACTGCAGAAGTGTTGACTCTCCAAACATAAAGAAGAATTTGAGTCCAACAGACACCTCCTCCTTGGTACTGTCCTTCCATTCATCTCCCCTAGGGCCAGGAGAGGGAGCTGGACTTTGCAGCAGCTCCTGAGGGTCAGCAGCATGGGCCTTTACAGGCTGGGAATGAAGACTATGAATTAGACCATGAACAAAATCGAGCTGCTAAATTAACTCCAGGATGCATATATCAGCATCCTGACATTGCAAGATAGTGCAGGCGATGACCAGTGTTGTGGTGGGTCTGCACAGAGTTTCAGCACAGCTGGGACCAGGACATCACTCCTTCCCAGGTGCTGCTGCAGCAAGAGGTGACACAAGGCAATGCCGGGTTTGGTCCCAGATTCCCTCAGCTTTCAGAGCTCATGTGGTGGGATGTGGTCAGGAGATTTGACAGTTGTTCTCTCCACTCAGGAAATGCTGACTTGTTAAACCAAAATTTTGCTTGAAAAAACAGAGCTTTTCTTGAAAAACTGTGCATAAGAGATGGAAATGAGAAGACAATCAACCCAGTGTCAGCTCTTCCACAAATTAAGTGTCCTGACCAGTGGAGCATCCACTAGCTTTTTGGTGTCCATTTTACTGCCAGCATATGAGAGATTCCTTTTCCTGGGTAGAAAACAGAATAAAATTCTTAACTCAAAAAGTGTGGCAGACTGTGAAAACCCTTTTCAGTGCAGTTTCATTTGAATGTAAGAAACTTAGTTTCTCTCCGTTACCCACGAATGTCAGATAATTTCATCCTAGTAAGGGAAATGCTGAGGAGACGAACTGAATGAAAAATAAAAAGGAAGAATATTTTTAGTCTTATTTGTCGATTAAATAACTACTTATATCATGTGTGCTAATTACAGACGTTGCAAAAATCCGACGAAGAATAAAATGATTTAGTTCCACAGGAGTTGCTATCGGCTGCCATCTGCCCCTCGCCCTTCAGCCATCAAATAGCGGCAGCTGGGGGTGCAGGAGGAGCTGGTTCAGTTGGTTTCTGCTTTTCCTCATCCCGGAGCAAACCCGGCGTTAAACCCACCGTGCCTTTCCCACGGGGACTCCTGCTTGTCCAGGGACAGGAGCAAGCATCCCACGGGGGCTCCTGGCCGGCACACGCGGCGCTCCCGCTCACATGCTCCTTTCTCCTCCCGACAAAGACAGTCTGGGGACCGGGGCATCCCGGCGGGGTGTAATCCTCCGTGCCGCAGCCCTGGTGCCTCCCAGACAGTGCTTCCCTGGCAGAGAGAGCAAACATGTGATGAGGCATCCGCCTGTGCGCCCCATGAAAGTGCCCCTATCTTCAGGGAGTTTAATGAGAAACCCTCCGAGCCTGTTAAGAGCAGGTATTTCCTGGCTGGTAATGTGGCTCCATCACCACCCCCAGGCAAATCGCACCCCGCACATCCCGCTTTCCTCCCGCTGCCCTGCTGTGGAGCCGCGAAACCCCCTCTCACGGGCCCTGGGCGGGGGACAAGGCTTTCAGAGAAAAGGGATGCTGAGGGCGGGCAGGCAGCCTCGCCACGAGGGAAGAAGCAAGTTCTCCATCACACAAAGTCATTTCCCAAGTTGCAGAAACCACAAGTGCCCGTTTTATGGCCAGAGCAGACGGGGTGCCGCTTGGGCGCGGTGCCTGCCCAGGAGCACGTAGGGTTCGCGTTGTGTTACCTCTGAAATGCAACATCCAATTATTAAACTTTAATAGCACTAAAGAGGCTGGGGCATGAAACTCTTGATGAGCGCTCGTAATGGGCAAAGGGAAAAGCCTTTCAAGCCGGATTTATTTCCGCACCCTTCGATAGCTGCTGAGACAGGTCAGGGTTGCATGGCTCCACCGTCCTTCCTTCTGCCCTCTAGTGCCGGAGAGAAAAATTAAATGTAAGGAAAGGAGCCTGCAATTTCCTTCTTAAAATGCACAGGATAAACAGACGAAGAGGGAGAAAACACAGTTTGTAACTGCATGCTTTCATGCCGGCTCAGGTAAAGCATGCCGGAAAAGTGGTGCCACAAGAGCCACTGTCAGCAGGGTTTGTGGTGCCTTTTGGGAGCCAGATGTGACACTGCAGAGGGCAAGTTGGGGACACCGTGGTATTGCTTCTGGTGTTGAACTGGGCCCAGGCCTGCCAAAAGCAGTGGAGACTCACAGGTAAGGCAGGGGCTCACGGCTTCGTGCCACGGGTTGGGACAGGCGTATCTCCATCAAAGATGTGTCTGCTCCAGTCTCGCTGCCTCCTTTAGATTAAAACCCGACAAAGCTTTGAGACGAAATGTTTACACTGGGGAAGTGCCTGCTGTTGAACACTTCGAACCTCATTTAATTCACACTTGCTCTTAATCTCTGCCTCTGAACACCACCTCATCAGGCTGAGTCAAACCTGTTACCCTGACAGCTCTCTCCCAAAAATGTGGTGGGAAAGGTGGCTGGGCCTGGGAGTGCTCCCAGGGTGAGTGTTCGCTTTTGTGTGCACCTGTACTTGAGAGCATTTTGCTCAACAAAATGTAAGGGAAAAGCCATGCTGCCGTAATTTCAGCAGCTTCAGTAAAAGAGAAGCTGTCACCTGCTTTTTGAGCTGCCAACAGTAAGTGAGAGCTTCAGGACATCCCAGGTACAAACAGGAATGGGAGATGATGTGAAAGGGAGATGAATGACTCGTCCAGTCTCAACAGGGCTGACTGATGCAGCCCGAGGATGATGCTGAGATCCCGGTAAGCCGGTGTGTAGGGCTGGGAATCAGCTGCCCCTAGGTGACCAGTGCCAAGCCAGCCCAATGAGGACTAACAGGGCTGAGCAACTTGGCCACCAAATGGGCAAGAGGCCCCCAGGAGGACAGGCAGAGCTCTCCGAGCCATGGAGCAGTGTCACAATGGCCTCAACTCCCATCAGTTTGGGTCTAATGTCCTTCCTTGAGGCAACAGACGGGATGGGGGTTCCTGACCGACTGCTCATCCCTCTGAAAAGACATTGCCTTGGGCTCCCTTGGAGTTGCCATGAGCACCAACAACATCCTGAAAATGCCATGTTACCCACAGTTCTTTTCCTCCCTCTTCCTTTTCCTCCTCTGTGCAGTCACAGAGGAAGCAATTAAGAAAAGTGATCAGAAGTAACTCTTCCCTCTTGTCTTTTTTCCCTGACAAAACAAAAGAGTTTTAAGCCACATCCTCCCTTTGAGAAAGTAAGTTGTGATTATGTACGTTTTGCCTAACTACTCAATTTCAAAATGCTTATTCTTGTTTCTGATCTATTCCTCTTGTGCCTCCAAATCAGGATATTTCAAAACTTTGACATGAATTTTTCAGTGTGTTACCCTCTTGACTCTAAGCACTGCAAGGTGATGAGCTGTTCAGTGTCACACAGAAAGAAAAACTGGTTTGAATTTCTGCTTCTCTCAGTCTGTTTATCTGTTCAGTTAGTTCCTTGTATCTGTCTACAAGCAGCATTCCTGCCCACACAGGGCACAAGCAGTGCAAGGTGCCAGGAAAGTTCTCCGGGAAAGGCACTGCCATTTTGGGGTACCCTGCTGAAAACAGAATCCACGGGGATCTGCAGCTGAGAGGATGCAGGGGAGGACAGCAGTGCAGCTTCAGATAAGATGCAAGGAGTGGGATATGAGGTTGCTACTGAAGAAAAGATAACAGGACAAACCCCACACCTTAATCAGGATCTGCTGTGGTCTTTCCTCCAAAATCAAAATCAGGGTTTCAGGAGGACATTAGTTTTCTTTCCTTTTTCTTCCGATCCCTACTGTTCTCAGGGACTTAAAATCTGACATAGACTCTGTAGGAAGAAACTATGAAAAATGGAAAATTCTTATGGCAACTGCTGCTGCAGGCTGGTAGAGGAGGGCATTTCAGGGGAGCTACAGCCCCCACAAAGCATGCTGTAAGCACAATACATGTGCTCATTGCTCCCTTTTCCAGCTAGCTGTGGGAAGCCCCAGCCTTCTTTTACAGTTTCAGGTTGTGAAAATCATCATAATTCCACAGTAAAATGCCCAGACCTGAACTCGCTTGAAAACACAGCACAAGCAAGATGCAGGGGGGTTCTCTGAATGTAGTGACACAGGGGTTAAAAAACTGGAAGAGGACACAGAAAAGGCATCTTGTACAGGCAAACTTGGATGGAAAAGCTGAGGGAGAACACTTCTGAGGTTCATCTCTGCCCGTCAGAGGTTGAAACTTAGCTTCATTTCAGTCACTCCTGTGATGCAGTAAGACCTTACATACTCTTTATCAATAAACAGGGTAGGATCACAGAAAATGAGCTTTCCAACATAATTTTCTCCTCTTTATGGAAACAGTTCCCAGGATGGTTGAACAACTCCCAGGTCCCATAAAGAGCAATATGGGTACACACACATGTGTGTGCTTCCACCACACACACACCTGCACAAGAACATTTCAGAAGTGGTTCAGGCTGCTGCTTTTGACAAGAACAGTCACAGGAGCACA
This sequence comes from Gymnorhina tibicen, assembly GCA_013399875.1. NCBI lineage: Eukaryota > Metazoa > Chordata > Aves > Passeriformes > Artamidae > Gymnorhina > Gymnorhina tibicen. The sequence goes on from VXAZ01006807.1 coordinate 736,485, forward strand.
ATGGAGGGTGCTGAGGGATAAGTCAGTGTTCTGTTCCCTCCCCGTGAGATGGAGTCCCAGCTCCACCGGTGCTGTGCCAGGTCCACAGGCAGGACAGCTGCCCAGCACTGCAGTGCCTGTTCCCATTCATCACTGATCTGCCTGGCCAAAGGAGTGCCATAGCAGCCTGAGACCGATGCCCTTCCCCTCAGTAAGCTGTTATATTCTAATGCCTGAAATAATGCTAAAGTCTCTGACCTGCTACCAGTTAAAGCCTTTTTTATTTTATTTAAGAAACAATCCAAACCTCTTCTGGTTAATATCTTAGAGCAGCTCAGGAGAGCAGTGATGGAAGCCATAAGCTTTGCCTTCATGTCATACAGGCAATTAAAAGAGAGAAGAGAAGCTCCCTTCTCCCTCACCTACCACTCAATCTCCCTCAGTCCAGAGATAACGTGCCACTTTATTGCACTTTAGTGAAGATGAGACATCCACCTCTCCTGACGCTGCTCAATAAGGGGAGGGCCCAGGGGCTTCACAGAGAGGAAGGCAGCACCAGAAGTAGCTTGCTGAAAACTGTGCATGGCTGTGCCTCAGGTCACATGGCCAGCAGGAGCTGGGGGAGGGATGAAGGAGCAGGACCACCCAACCACACACTGGCTGGAAACATCAGGGACCTCTTGAGATCATCCAGTCCAACCCCCTGCCCAAGCAGGGTCAGCCAGAGCAATTTCTCGTTGCTGTGTATTATTAGGTTTGAGTATCTCCAAGGATGGAGCCTCCCCAGCCTCTGGGGATCCTGATCCAGTGCTTGACCATCCTCACCACAGACAGCTTTTTCTTATGTTTCAATGTACTTTCCTGTGCTTTGGTTTGAGTCCGTTGCCTTTCATCCATTCTCTGGATACCCTGAGGAGATAATGGCTCTGTCTTCTCTCATTACTCCCCTCAGCACATATTTTACACACACAGAAGATCCTTCTGCAACTTCTCTTCTCCAGGCTGGAAAGTCCCAGCTCAGCACTGGAGAAAAGATGCAGCAGGAATGATATAGGAGACGGTTAAAGAGCCAGTGACAGCTCCATAGGCAGGGTGAAGAGGACCTCATCAAAAGCAGGTCCCACTAAGCAGCTGCTGGTCTCACTGGTGGCACAAACATCACAGCCCAAACACAGCCTCTTCCCGGCCCAGCCCAGCCCAGTCTGCTCCAGTGGGGGCCCATGGGCACTGGCGCTGAATTGTCCCAGGTGGGTGATGCACTGAACCCACGTTTGACATGCAGGGAAAGGAAGGGAGATGATGGTGGATGTGCTTTTCTTACGGGGATGGCACTTGTGTTTTTCTTACAGCAACAGGGTCCTCTAGGGTTTTATTTTATGTTTTGTCCTCTTTCACTTCTTACATTTGTGTTTGCAGCAACCATCCTACAGTTGCTGTGTGTAAATATGTCACCTGTCAAAGTGTTTCTTCTCCAGACAAGCCTTCCTGTCCCAAGCTGAGCATACCAGATGTGCCCAAGCCCCACGTCATGCCCTCTGCTGCTACAGCTCGTGGTGAAGTGTTTGAGTGCACTGCCAGTCCAAGCTGCACCACGGGACCGGGCTGCCACTGCCTGTGTTTGCTCTCAGCATGAGTGGCGAGCACTGCAGGGTCCTGACATGACCCATGGAGGAAATCCCCCTCTTCCACTGCTTCCACCACCTCTGGTACCATCCTTGGTCAGGCCCTGCCTGTGACCTCCTCCTACCTGAGCCAGCTCAGCTGCCTGCCTGCCCCTGCTCTGCAGCAAAGATGCTCCCTTCATCCAGCACAGTTCTGCCAACCTGTGCCAGGTGTGTTGAATTAAACCCACTCTGCCATTCATTGCCGCTGTTGTAGATTTGGGATGAAGCCAAATCTCTGCTTCACAGTTTGGCACCCAGAGGAGCTGTTTGCTGCGGGTGCACTGGTCCCTGAAATTCCAGTCCCTGATGACTGCTCCGTGGCTCCTCTGTGCTCCCTGCCATGCAAAACCACCCCACAGCCTGGTCCCTGGTGACTCAGATGCTTCAGAGGCAGCGCAGTGCATCAGCTGCTGCAGAGCAGCACTGACAGACACGCCAGGGAGAGGAACAGCCGAGAGGAGCTGAGGCACAGCCAGAGACTCCCGACGTGAGACGTGTTTATTTTTAGAGTGTCGTAGCACTAAGGATATGAAATGAGCCGCTTCCTTCTCGTCACTCTGACGCCATCACCCGCCGCCCACGCACCCACTAAGTGGGTTATCACAGCCCATCAGGCTCCCAGGGAGAGGGAAAGAACACAAAAAGGTCACTTCTCTCCTCCCCCCAGTAAACAGCAGAATGTGTGCAGTGTTGTGGTATTCATTAATGGACTTGGGTTTAAAGTGCTGAAGGTGTCTTGGGCAAGACATGACCTCTCCTGCTGCACAGACCTCGAGGACCAGCTATAAGTCACCAACCTCCCAAATCCATGGGAAAACCAGATCTACAGCACTTACAGAGGGCTTTCCTCTGTCTCGGCTGATAAGCCACTCCCCATATCCTTGATTCTTCCCTGACTTGTCAGTATCCTTTCTTCTCAGTTAGACATTGCTAAAATCACTGGGATCCCAGCTACCAACCCTCTTCCCAGATGCCTTCTCTGGCATTTTAATTTTCCCGCCTGACATGTCAAAATTCGCACTTGCCTGAGATGTTTGTGTCCTTTGTGCCACAGTGCTTACAGGGATTCTCAAGGGATGTTGTTACCCTCATCCAACACAGGGAAGCAGTGCAAACTCCCCGTTCCCTATGCCTGTGAGAGATGAACAACGTGCTCAAGATGGAAAAGGCCATCCCAGCCCTTTGCGCCTCAGAGTTGCGCTTTTCTCTCCTTTCTTCTTTCTCCTCCAGTTAGAGTCAATTCACTGATCCACAGTGCCCATTCCCCCCCCAGTCCCCATCCTGTGTGTTCTTCCAGCACAGAGCCCCTCGCCGGGAAGTTTCAGCCCATGCTGTTGCACATTTTCCTTCCCCCAACTTGCTTTTTTAAATTTCTGGCACCAACAAGGCGCCTGCTGAAGTGGTGCCTCTCTGCTCTTCATCTGCCTCACCATCTGCCTGAGAGAGTGTGGAGCAGGGGGATTTCTGCAGAGATTTGTGGACTGAAGGCCAGAAAGAACCAGCATGGTCTATATCTGTGGCATAATAAATGCCATAGACAACCAGGCAGCAGTTCCCACAGCAAGTCCTCCATCACTCTGGGCTCTATCCCTAACCAGTGCAGACCCAGCCTTCCTGCCTTTTTATTTTTCTTGAGTGACACTAATTAAAATATTTTTTTGTATTATGAAAATATGTAATTACACAGGGAGAGGACAGCTAAGGTTTGGAAATCTTAATGACCAGATTTGGGAAGACTGCAGTCTTGTGAGAAAAGCAGTTATTCAGGCACAAGTACACATAAACATAACATTTTAAACTTGCACAGTTTGATTAGAAAATAATTCCATCCCATAAAGTATGTTGACATTCCTAAATGTTTTGTTTCAGTGAATATCGACACCTGTCTCCTCAGGGAGAGCTGAAATACCCAGGACCTGTGCTGTGCTGAAACTCATCCCTGGCATAAGCTGTGTGATGGGAACCTCCTACTGATGCCGGCCCAAACACTGTTGAGAGATGCCAGCACCAAGGCAGCAGGAACAGATTCCACCTGGGCATCCAGCCCCTGACTCAGGTTACCCCAAAGACGCTCTATCCCAGGTAGCCATGCCTCCATAGGCACAGATGCAGCTTTCTCCCTGCCACCAAAAAGCTGCCATTTCACCCAACCTGCCAACATCACCACCATTCCTCAGCCTCAGGAAACTGAAGAACCTAAAAAACCTTAACCTAGATGGAAGCCTGCTATGCTCTACCCCCAGCCAACGCGTACACAACAACAGAGGGGTATTTGCCCAGTCCTGCCTCTGCATGGTGTCCTGCAAGTCTCCATTTTAATCCTCCCTTCCAGGAACACTGCCAGATGCAGGAGGACTGAAGCCTCCTCTTCCCACAGCCATAGCCAGTAGACTCTTACTTGGTTCTGTCACTAAGCTTGCTCTAACTAGCTCAAGACAGATCTCCCAGCAAGTCTTCTCAAAAACCTAGTTATAGCCCTGATCACCAACAATAACATTAGCCTGGAGAGTTCTGGGAATTCCCTCCTTGGTGTAAGAAAATATCCAAAGCTGCAGCCCAGCAGCACAGGTCTAACCTTTACCCCAGAGCCTGAGGTAGGGTTTGAGGGGGGTGGTTTAATCTGCCTGTTACCTGCCTGAATAAAGGGCAAGAGAATGTAATGGATGCAAACTCATCAAAAATGTGCATGAAAGCATTTATTTTCTTCTTTTTTTTTTTTTTTTGTTAAAACAATCAAGGAATTGGTGCTTTGTTTCTAAAACATCACTAAAGCTTCCCCAGCACAGGCTAACTCCTTAGCAAAAGGCAACGTGGTACATGGTGTTCATTTAGGTATCTACACATGAGAACATACTGCAGGCACCTCTGTGAAACAAAAAGTCATTTTGTGGACTGTTTCACAAAGGGCTTCAGCATCTCCCTGTGTGGAACTGACACCATGTTGGTGGTTCACTTGGGCCTCCCAGGGACAGGAACACCAAGAAACAACATGTAGAGCTCTCCACCTCAAGCCGGTGGGAGAAGGCTGGTGTGCCAGGCTGCCCGGAAATTTCTGTCCGAGAATATCTGTGAAACTGGACAATCTCTTAAGTACTGTAAAATATAAAGAGGATCCTACAAATCTTTATCTGCAGATTTCTTGCTTAGTAAAAACCACATTACTCATGGTCAAAGAGAATTGACACTGCTAATTCAGTATTTAATGCCACATCTTAGTAATTTTAAGACTCAATATACTCTAAATAGCAAGGCAATCTGCTATCTATGGCAAATCCCTTTTTCCAGTGGTGGGTTTAAGTACAAGTAGAGAGGTTGAGAGACACTTAGTTGGTTTAGCAACACTGGTGACTAATTCTTTTGAGAGACACTCCCCTAAAAGGATGCTGCTTTCTCTCCAGACCTCTGGGCTGAGACTCACAGTCACCAGAAGGCAACATGCAGTAATCAGTGTGTTCTTTGTCTCTGTCAAATACAAGTTTATCACAAGTTAGAGATGTGCACAGGCCAGCAGGGCCGTGATGTTATCAGCGTCATGGAGACACGGAGGGCTGGCTCCTGTGACTGGAGTTGGAGCAGAAGGATAGGGGCTCTTTAGGAAGGACAGGCAAGGGATGTGAGGAGGGGGTGTTGCCCTCTGTGTCCATGTTGGAGTGCCTGGAGCTTTGCCTGGGGATGGAGGAGAGCTCCTGGGTCGGGGTTAAAGGGAGGGCAGGGACAGGTGACATTATAGGGGGGTTTGCTACAGGCTGCTCCAACAGGAAGACCAAGCAAATGAGGCCCTCTACAAACAGATGGGAGCAGCCTCACAAGCCATGGCAGTCTGGGGAACTTCCAGCTGAATGGAAAAGGGGAAACATAACCCCATTTTTATAAAGGAAAAGAAAGGAAGACTGAGAAACTACATGCCAGTCAATCTCACCTTGGCACCTGGTAAGATCATGAAGCAGATTCTTCTGGAAATTATGCTAAGGCACATGGAAAATAATAAGGTGTCTAGTAAGTCAACAGGGCTTCACTAAGCACAGATTGTGCCTGAAAAATGTGATTGTCTTCTAAGATGGAGTTGGTGGATATCCACCACAGCATTGGTGGATAATGGAAGAGCAACTGATGTCACCTACCTGGGTTGTGCAGAGCATTTGACACTGTCCCACATGACATCCTGTGTGCAGACAGGCTGAAAGAGCTGGGGTTGTTCAGCCTGGAGAAGAGAAGGCTCCAGGGAGACCTTAGAGCACCTTTCAGTACCTAAAAGGGGTCCACAGGAAAGATGGGGGGGGAGGGAGGGACTCCTTATCAGGGAGTGTAGTGATAGGGTGAGGGTAGCAGTCTTAGACTGGAAGAGGGCAGATCTAGGTTAGATACTCGGAAGGGTAATGTGAGGGCAATGAGTTACTGGAACACACATTTTCTGTGAGGATAATGAGCTACTGGAACAGGCTGCCCAGAAAGCTGTGGCTGCTCCATCTCTGGAAGTGTTCAAGGCCAGGCTGGATGGGGCAGCCTGGGCTGGTGAAAGGTGTTCCTGCCCATGGCAGGGGTTTGGAATGAGATCGTGTTTAAGGCCCCTCCCAACCCCAATCCATTCCATGATGCTGTGACTGAGGTAGCTCAGCCCGCTTTCGCACAGTCCTAGACCAGTGCTGGGAGCACGGAACAGCAGATGGATCCAGGTTATTTACTTTGAACAGAGCAGCTGAGCCATGTCCAGATGACTAAGTTCAGATAAATTCAGCCATCAGATGCCCACTTCAGACAAGTTTAGAATGGTGTGCTGGTTTCAGCTGAGGTGGAGTTAATTTTCTTCACAGTTGCTAGTATAGGGCTGTGTTTTGGATTTGTGCTGAACATGGGTTGATAACATAGAAATGTTTTTGTTATTGCTGAGCAGCGCTTACACAGAGACAAAAAGCCAAAAAGCTTTTCTGATTTTTGTATGGCCACGGTGCGTGTGTTTCGTGTGGCTGGGGGTGCCTGGGAGGGTGGGAGGAGACAGAGCTGGGACAGATGACCCCAACTGACCAAAGGGTTATTCCAGACCATGTGACATCATGCTCAGTGTATAAAGAGTAGGAGAAGAAGGAGGAAGGGGGAAAGTTTGGAGTAATGGGGTTTGTCTTCACAAGTCACTGCTGCATGTGATGGAGCCCTGCCCTCCTGGGAATGGCTGAACACCTGCCTGAGCATGGGAAGCAGTGAATTAATTCCTTGGTTTTGCTTTGCTTGTGTGTGTGTCTTTTGTTTAAGCTGTTAAACTGTCCTTATTTCAACCCATGAGTTTTCCAGCTTTTACCCTCCTGATTCTCCCCCCATTCCCGTTGGTGGGTGAGTGAGCAAGTGCCTGTGTGGGGCTGGGTAGATCATTGGGGTTAAACCACGACAAATGGCTAAACTGCATTTGTCAATGGTTTAATGCACTAGAAGTGTATTTATAAGACAGGGCTAATTTCCTAGTCCGTGAAGAAGAACACTTTGGGAAAGCAACTGCTCCATCTAGCAAAGTATTCTCGGATGCAGTCAAAAAGGCTTTCAGAGCATTAGTTTACTACGATACAGCTTTGGCCAAGAGTCATTCTTCAGGTTGCAGAGACATGGTCTTTGGTTTTTAGAACTCATACAGCTGAAATAAGTGCCAAAACACTGACGACATCATAAATCGTGTTGTACAAGTTCTCTGCTTCTTCTCTTTGACCAGATTAAATAGCAGCTGCAATGGAAACCAGAACTACAATGCTATTTTTTATGAAGCGGATTGTAAAATTCCAACAGGGAATGATCCTCTTACTTGAATGCCAGCAAAGCATTTCGCTTGAGCCAGCACTGTCTGGGAGAGGCATTTCAAATAAATGCACCATATTGGTGCCAGCAGGGCTGGGCTGGTGGGGCCAGGGCAAGCAGCCAGACTGTGCAGCCTCCCTCCATCGCTGGCCACAGCCCTGCTGGCTCACAGGGCTGTACAGAGCACCAAAACCCTCCTCACCCTCTCAACCCTGAGGAACTGTAGCTTTATTCAGCTTTTCCGTGACTGTGCCTTCCTTTGCCCCTGCTCGGTTCTAGTTCAGACTCCCTCCCCATGCCCTAGAGGAGCAGGGAGAAGGGCCAGGATGGTTGGCTGAAGTTGGACAAGGGAGGAGGCTGGGAACAGGGTAAGGTCAGGACAACACTGGACTAGACTGCTTGGGAAGGTAGTTTCCATTGTGGAAACAAAATGAACACAACAAATAAGCTGTCTGGCATTAAGGGAACAAAACGAAGGCAACAGATTCATTTTCTGAAGGCCTTTATAGACTTCATTCCCTATTATACTGAGCAACCCATACTTTCAAAAATTTACTGTCTCATAGTAGCAGCCACTGGGTACTAGAAAAAACCCAAACAAGAAGTACCCATCAACCCAGAGGAGCAGTGATCAGGGTTATATGCAGCTTCTTTGTCTCACTTCAGACTTTGTCAAGTATTACACAACCTCTTAGGAGAAGCAGAATTCTGAAATTTTTCAAGTCTCCAGTTATGCAAAGGCAAAAAACAACTAGAATAATTCTCCTTTGTGTGGAAAAGTTCTGGAAGGCAGACTGCAGCTCGAGTATTGGGTCCAGTTTTGGGCCAATAAAAACAGCGAACTGGAGCCAGTCCAGAGATCACCAAGGTGGTTGAGACTGGAGCACTCGCCCTGGGCAGGGAGGCTGAGAGAGCTGGTGCTGGTCAGCACCGAGGTGGGATTACTTTGGGGAAATTTACCTATGGGGAGCCATCTAGGAAACAGAGCTGGGATCTGTATAGCGGGGCAGAGGGAGAACAAGAGGGAACAGGCACAAGGGTTTGAGGAAAAAGTCCTTCCCCAAAAGGGCAGTCAAACATCAGAGTGGATTGCCCAGAGAAGTTGTGCAGTCTCCATCCTTGGAGGCTTTCAAAGCCCAGATGGACCATGCTCTAAGAAACCAGCTCTGATCCCCTTTGAGCAAGATGTTGAACCAAAGACCTTAGAATCAGAATATTCTGAATTGGAAGGTATCCACAAGGATCATCAAGTCCAGCTCTCAGTGAAATGCCCATGGGGGAAATGAACCCACTTCTTTGGCATTGTTAGCACCACGTACCTCATGAGATCCCTTCACACCAGAACTGCTCTATGTTTCTATAGTTTGTGCTGAATGGGAAAGCATTTAATAGCAAATAGAGGACCATTCTATGAGTTGCAGCCACTTCCTAACAAGGACTGTGATTCAGGTTGTTAAAAACCTGCTACATGTTTTTATATTACTGAATATCGCATCACTTGGCCATTTGCACACACGACATGGAGTTCACAGATCAAGCCTTTGAGCTACAGGTGTCTATGCAAGCTGTGTAAATGTGTGCCTTCATATTTCAACAGAGCTGAAGAGCTACTCGAGCACATCCAAGACACAGGATCAAAATTCAGCTGATCAAGATGCAGATGAGCAGCTCTCCAGGCTCCATTGCCTATTGATCCAATCTCCATGGACCAAGCAGACAATTCAGTTTATGTACATCTGTAAGCTGAGTCCCAGCCACTGCCTAGTAATCTATAACTTAATTTCTGTGTATTGTATACACATCCCTTGCTCTTTTATGTTGTATTAGCAGACAACAGCCTAACACAACCCCCCATTTAAGAGCTTACAAGTCAAATCTAGTGTCATTTGCTTGGGAGTTTTTACCATGCTGAGCTCAGTCTGTCTTGGCAGCTGTGGGCAAGGGATGGGAAGACAACTGTAAGAAGCAGAGGAGACCAACAACATTTTATACACCTGAATGGGGAAATGTCTTGCAGTCATGGTGCCCAAGGCTGCATGGAGCCTGAGAAGTCCCCACAGTCACCTGGCTCAGTCTGCTGTTCTCTTCCTGGTGCACAGGAATTTTTAGATCACCAATTCTCAGAGAAATGGAATCAAGTCAGAAAACATTTAGATGTCCCTGGAAACGCTGCCCAGCACCTGAAGGTGAGTGTGGATCAGGTGAAGCTGTCTCTGGTGAGAGTAAGTATCTCCACAAATGGAGACAACCTCTCCAGGCAACCTGCACCAGTGTTCAGTTATCCTTAGAAAAACCAAAGGGGTTTCTTCTGCCTGAACAGAATTCCCTGTTCCAGTTCATGCAGAGTCTCTTGCCCTATCACTGAGCACCACTGGGAAGAATATGTCCCCATCATCTTTCCTCCCCCCATCAGGTATTTGTACACATGGACAAGATCTCCCTGAGCTGTCTCTTCTCCAGGATCAGCAGTCCCAGCTCTCACACTCTGCTTGTGTGACAGATGCTCCAAATGCCGTAATATCTCCACAGCCCTTCACTGCACTCACTCCAATGTGTCAATGTTTTTTTTTGGACAGGGGAGCCCAAAGCTGGACCCAGCAGCCCACCAGTGGCCTCACCAGTGCTGAGCAGGGAAGGATCACTGCCCCCCCAACCTGCTGGCAATGCTCTGAGAGCTGCCCAGGATGCCAGTGGCCTTCTGTACTCTAAGGGCACATTGCTGTCTCATGTCCAACTTGTTGCCCACCCAGCGCCCCCAGATCCTTTTCTACAAAGCTGTTTTTCCAGCTGTTTTCCACCACCCCAGCTTGTACATGGGGTTGTTCCTGCACCAGGAAGTGCAGGATTTGGCATTTCCCTTTGTTGGATTTTGTAAGATTTCCGTTGGCCCATTTCTCCAGCCTTGTCAAGGTCACCAAGTCTACAACATCCAACAAAACCAATCTTTGATACACCATGGCCAGCAATACAGTAGATAATCAGCAACTTACACCCTTACAGGTAAAGAGCAACCCTCAATAGAAATTACAGCTTGAAGTTACAGGAAAAGGGGATTGTACACTTGATTTCAGGCAATTCTACATAATTTGATGCAGAAACAAAGTAGTGACTTTTCCCACCAAATCACTGCTAATGTCTGCTGCATTCTGGGCTTTCAGAACCACTGAGACAGCAGCACCTGCTGAGACTGAACAGTGAAGCATGAGGTGTGCTGCCTGCACGAGTGTGTTACCAAGTCCAGCTCTGCTGTACTTCCCTGCCTTCCCATTCCAGAACCACTTGTGGTACCTATATCCCCTTTTCCATGTCAAAACTAAAAAAGAGTTCCACAGAGCATATCTTGCCTTTTTTTTATATTTTCAAGCTCAGTCTACATTAGATCCGGCACATAACTTCCATGTGTCCAACCAGAGTGGCTGCCTTCAGATTTCCTAGGCTGTGATGAAAGCATGGATCAGCACTCAGGATGGCAGCCTGCATGGCTGAGCTTCCATCTCCATGGGAATCACTAGTTCAAATGAAAAGTATAATACAAAGGTTTATCTGAAACAGATTTTGCTACCAAGGAAGCATTTGTTTGGCAGTTCAAGCAGTAAAATCCACTGAGAAAATCACTCTAGCAAATCTGTCACTTCACTGTCCACTGTCTGAATCAACAGGTCTCTCCAGCACTTATTTGCCACAGCTTCAAGGCAGGAATCCTCCTTCAGCACCAGCATGAGTCATCCCAGAGGAGATGGACACATTGCCAAGTATGCAAGAAGGACAGAGACTCTGGCAAATGTTGAAATGAAGGAAATATCAGACATACACCATAAACAATTATAAATATTCAAAGACAGAGCATACTTTTTAAAATTTATTGTATACATTATAGTTTTGGACACATACCTAGATAATCCTCCTCCGAGTACCAAATTTGCTGTAATGAGTGGGACAAAACATAAAACTCCAGCAAACTGAAATGCTTCAGAATGCTGAGTCTATTGTATTTCTGAAAACAGATGCAATTTTTAGGAGCAGGGATCTGCCACCTACCACAAGAGATGCAGCTCCCAAGAATAGAGAGCACTGAATCATTAGAGATGAAAAGGAGAATATACCAGGAGAGGGAAAATGACGATGAATTTTACACATCCCATTTCTAAAGGTGAACAAGATCCTTTAGTAAGAGACTGTGTAGGTTAGGCCAGCCACAGACACCACGGATCCCAAGTTCCATTTAGGAAAAAGGCCTTGTCCCCACCCTGAGTTTATTTAACTGCCCACCTTTGTTCCCATCACAAAGTGCATCCTGCTGCCCTCCTGCTGAAGAGGCACCAGCTGCCTCCCACCCCACACAGGGCTGGCTTGTGGGGGCTGTGAGCCACTGCTGTGCAGAGCCAGCTCCATTCCATGCTGACACCCTAAACCCAAGCTAAGAGCGGAGACAAAAGAGCAAAAGTGACAAAGGTTTCTTGTGTGAGCTACAACCTATGGACTGTGGGTTCCTGGAAAACACCCCAGCCTTGGAGGTGACAGGCTGGACCTGCTGAATCTCACTCACTCCTTCTAACGGGGGTGACATCTCAAGCTGCAGGGAGAGCGTGCATGTGACTTTGTTTTGGAAGACATTAGACACATTTCATTTTATCAGTAATTCCACCCATGTAGGTTTCTTAGATTTGTCCAGCTTTGGAATGTTTTACAACTGTAAATTCTCACATTTATCCCTCCTTCCTCAGAGCACCCTTAGCCATGGTAGATTTACTGCTCTGCAGACGTTGCCTGCCTCCAGCAAATGGGACATGAAGCCATCAGGGTGCAGGACAGCTTCTGCACCCTACATGCGTAACACAGCACACAGAGCAATTTGGTCTTCAAACTGATGGGATTTAAGAGAAATTAGAGAGCAATTTTATCTTTGACTCCCTTCCCCCAGCCTATATCCCTTTTGCAAAACAGTGAACTATTCCCAAACCAATTGTGACAAGATGGACAAAGACCTTTAATCTATCATGAGAGAGATTTAAGATGTAGCACATTTACAGCTTGTACATAATAACCAAAACCAGAAATTGGACCCTTTCTCCTCTCCATTGGGAGAAGGCGGCTCAAAAATGACCAACCTTCATGACTGGAGCCACATACACTGGAGGGAGCAAGGCTACATTAAAGCCAAGATTTTTGCCTTACATTTGTCATAAGCCAATTGTACCAAAAGTCAGTCAACTTTGGCTGATTGTAACACAGTGCTCCTGCCAGGACCATCACCATGCCAGTCTTCTCTGGGCATCAGCTGCACTCCTGTTCCTTCCTCCACTCTACTGCTGGTACAACAGCAGCTTCTGACCTGTTCCAAACCCTTCTCTTTCTTGGGTACTTTTCAGACCAGCCAGCACGCAGATGTGAGGGAGCACACAGGCAGGATGGATGGCACAGCTGACGCCAGCAGCCTTTTTGCAACATTTCTGTGCTTATTTGGCACAACAGCTCAGGAACTGTATTCCATGTGCCGCTTCCACAGGAGTTAAATTTCTACCTGATCAATTTATGTTGGGCATTGAAATATCTGCCAAGATGGATATCCATGATGAGTGGAGGCTGCAGTAACTGAGCTACCGAAACCAGATGGCATCAGGCTGTTACAGAGCTTATTCCCTCAAAAGCAGAGATGAAGTGCATAACGTTGCTTTCATCTGTACACCAGCAAAATTTGAAATTCAATCACTTCCCTGAATTAAATGGTTGCAGTCATAAAAGCTCAGCTATACCGGAACAGGTGGTTTTAACTTCAAGGTTTGTGAAGTAAAAGCGTATTAGGAAACTTAAAACTTAATGAAATCTTATTTTCTAAAGAAGCCTTAGGATGAAAGCGTAATGAATCACAGTTTTTGTGACAATAAGTAACCCTTGGATGCTCAAATTGCACATAATTTTCTACATTCACTCTTTCTCATCATGCCCAAGAGGACACAAAACCATGTGTTCAGCATGAACATTGCTGCAGCCATCACTGAACATCACTTTTTATTGAGGAAAACCAGCATAAAGGGGACACTGCCCAGGTTTGTTGTGCAAACAAATAGATCCCCAATTTCTGTTGAAGCTGAGGGGGTGGTGCTCTAGAGCCACACTAGAATTATGGCTACATTGCTGACAAATTTCTGTGCATTTTTATACATTAAGTGGTAGAAAACTTTGTCCAAATGTCAGAAAAGGATACTGCATGCTCAAGTGAAAATTGGTTGCCCTCAACTACTTGTAGCTCAAGTCATCACCAAAGCCCAATGGTTAAGTGAATTTTCCAGCCTGGAGATGCTCACAGTACCCAGTGTGGGCCGGTATTCCTGTGCTGGCCTACTCTGCTGAGCAGACACTAGTGGGGAAATAGGAGCAGTAACAGTCTAACCTGTCCAGGAACTTACACAACCAACAGCCTACTTCCATGCTTACATCCATTGTTATAATTGGTCATACATGGCTGTGTAAGAGAAAAACCTCAACAAAACAAAAAACGGGGTGGTGGGGTGGTGATTGAAGTATTTCCAAAATACTCTTTTATGTAGACAGAGGATATCCCAGAAGCTCTTCTTTCCTACATGCAAGACCAGAATAACTTCTAAAACCAGCTAAAGACAAAAATAATCCCAGGACATCTCCAGGTTCAAGCACCATGCAACCAAAGCACCAACCCAAATGTTAAAATCCGTATTTAAGACCAAGCCAATACCTTATCTAATAAACTGATGAAACCAGTAATGAACAGAACCTCCAGTAAACAACACATCAGCTTTCATGCTTGCTTTAAAAAAGTTTAACAGTCATAATTACCTAACAAAGACACCGCAGACTTCAGAGATCTGTCATAGGGGTTCTTGCTGCTGATACAGAGCCTTGGGTGACAGTTACAAGAGCTGTATTGAACAGGAGAGCAAAGAATTTTTTTCCCAAAATTAGAAATATACAATTTCCAAAAATGGGAGCAAAAGACAAAAGGTAATGAAAAATACTGCTGAAGAAATGTTTAATTAAAAAAATCAGGAATTCAACAGTGCCTAAATCTTTATTTTTCATAACCTACATATTTTTTTTCAAATTAGACAGTTTTACATTTTATGACACAAAAGGAAACTTAAATTACTGATAGTTTACATATAAGCTTGATTCCAGTCTTAATGGAAGAAGAACAAAAACAAAAACCCTCAAAAAGGCTCCCATATTACACTTCTATTTCATGAATTGGCAGCTGTTAGGTCTCCTTAGAAATCCTGGATTGTCTGCTGCTATTAGTGTAATAGGTTACAAAGCACAGAAACCCCTGTCTGTAGCTGAAGGAGATACAGAGATAGGTGTGCACCATTACAGTCAGCTGTTGCTCCTGATACACTGCACCATGCTCCAACAAGGGCCTTTCCATGCCAACGGCTCAAGGCTTTGGCGGACAACACAGCAACATAAAAAATTTGCCACTGCTCACACATTTCTAAGTGACAGTGTCATGGTGGGGGACTGATCTGAAACTACATTCAGTTTTGACAGCAACCTTCAGGTTTTTTTTAATTCCTGGAAAAATCTCAGACCCATTTTTGACTTTTTTCAAAATGAAAAGCATCACCACACAGTTCTAAAAGGGTGAAACACCAATTTTAATTACTGTATCCCTGAACCTTTAGCTCAGCTACTGCTTTTGGGAGGTTTTTCATTTTAAAAGCCATGTTTTTAATCCCTCTCTGTATCGTAGCAACAGTCTGCATGCAACTTCACAACTCTACTCCGAAAACTCCATTTTGTCACTGAGTGGGGGGGGAAAAAAAAAAATCTCAAAGTAAAACACAGTAGGGAGAAGTTGTATATTACACAGCAATTTGGCATGTCACTTTTTTTTTTTTTAAAAAGCTATAAAACCACATCAGAGGAAGGTTTAAACTTCAGATGCAACAGACTGTCGCTGGGTAAGCAGTAATTACAGTGTATTGACCTATCACAAATGGCAGCAGAATACATTAGAACAGCACAACACATCCTGCTGGTCTCATCAGATCACCTCGGGTACCAGCTGAGCACCAGGACGAGCCGCTCACAGCCGCCGGAAGGGACCACTTGCCACTGTTTGCAGCTGGTAAAGCCTTTCACTTGCAGCAGACAAACAAAATGAATCATACAGCTGGCCTTAACCATACACAAATCTAGCTACCGCTTTCACTGCCGCTGGGGAAAGGAGAAGGGGATAAAAAAATCCAATGACAGAAGTAGTTGAGCAGTTTTGGTGATGGTGTCGGGGTCCTATCTCCTCCCACAGCATTCACAAAGTGCGCTTTTTAAACAAGAAAAATCAACAGACTCCACATGCCCTATTTTGACCAGTTCTGCAGCATACAACAGGCTGGATTTACAATGTCAACTAGTTACCAATTGATGCTTGTAATAGGAAATTTATCAGGAGTCAACTTCTATAGTTACTTTACAGTTCTATGAACCATGCACTGATACTCTTGAAAGCAGACAAGTAAGCTTCAGTGTATATTTTTGCAGCAGTCAAGTTTTTCCCCCATTAGACTTGATTTTTATTAATGACTTAAAAATTACAGTTTGACTGCTGAAATTCATTATTTACATTGCAGAACACTTTTGAATTGGTTAAATTGTTTGGTTTTAAAGGGACTTTAGGAAAACATTTGAGGGCTTTCAAATAAGACTTTCGTTCCATTTCCCTTTTGCAGTGAAGAGGCAGAGTCAGTTCAACACACCAGAATAAAATAAGAAAAAGAAAAAACAACAAATTAAAGTAATATTCAAACCACAACATTTAGTTTATCTACATCCAGCTCAACAGCAACATTTATAATATCAATAATTTTTATCAGATTTTTTTCTTTAGGGTACCTTTTTATATGTTCTGATTATTTACAACTGTACAAGCAAAGCACACACTTCCAAGTGCACATATTTAATACAGTATTGACTATTTGCATTTACAGGTTTTTCAACAATCTGAAAAAGATCAACTGTTTAAGATCTTTAAGGTATATTACAAAAACTGCTGCTAGTTCCTGTACTACAGTATGTTTACCCAGTAAGACCAGTGACAATAGATACATACTGTAACTGAGTAATTCTGTATTCCATTCATGCTAACCCTCCACGGGGTCAGACCTCATTAACGCTAAGCTGTCTTGTACAAAAGTTAAGGCAAAGTCATTTTCAAGTTTAAATAAAATTCAAGTCTTTAAATATTGGATGGAAATAATTCTTTAAAAAAATCAGTTGTTTAAATAAACATTTTTGTGGAATAAACTGTACTGTCATAGTCAGCAGGAATGAGTTTTGTCTGAATTTCCTGCAGTTTAAACACTTAAAGAAAAGCTTTAGGCATTTTAAAACAAAAATAATTTATATTCAACTTTATTAGAAACTTGCTAATTTAGTGCATCCTTGTCCTTCAGAAAGCGCATCACTTCTAAAGTAAATAAGTGTGAGAAACCTCATCCCAGAGGTAAATATCAGGGATCTCTTCCTCCACCACACAAAACAAACACCATTATCTCACGTCTTGAAAAATTTAAATCCATATGCCAATGTTTGTAGTTACAGGAAGATGTCAACACAAGGCTGACTAAGATATGAACTCTTTCAAAGAGCACTTGGGGCAGAGATTTAAAAAAAAGTCTACACAGAGCACAGGGGTAACCAGAATATACAGCGCTGACTCAGTTAACTCCCTTACAAGCACAGGGAAGCTAAGGTTATCACAAGAAGGCTACTCTGCTTTCTCCTGATAACATCCACTAACAGGCTTCACCACCATAGAAGCTCACAGACTTGATTCTTTCTATTCACAATGTGCTTTGTATTTGCAAATTATAACATCAGTTTTATTCTGGAGTGAGAAGATGGTTACTTGCTTGCAGTAAGTCAAAAAAGGAAATATTTCAGAAAGACTGCTATGGTGCCCTGTAGAATTCTTTTTGTGTGTGCAAAACATCAAAAAAAGATTAAGTTTTTAAAAATGCTAGAAACAGCTACTCATTTAACCTAAAAGTGCAAGTTCATTTGCTGACACTTAGTACAGCAGCCCAATAAAAAAAAAATCTTCAAGGTCACATACTAATTTGTAAAATATATCTACTTCCTTGCACTCTACACACTAGCTGCCGTTATCAGTCTTTTGGACACTTTAGATATGTACTTGCAGACCAGTTTATTAAAAATATTGCAGCAGCACGTTTCTGCTTAACAGTTTAGAAAAAACTCACTAGACAGAGCTTGCACTCACACAGCCACAGAGAGGCTTAATAAAAAGTTGATTTTTTTTAAAGACGAATATTTTACACCTTGGAAAAAAAAAAAATCACACTAAGCTTCACCTCCAATTAAGCACCAATCTAAATGTAAGGTTTAGAACAACTATCCAGAAGTACCCAGAGAAACAGAATGTTTGTTCAAGAGGGGAAAAAGTATTTCACAGAAAAATAACTTGCAGGCATTGTTACATGCCTTGTATCACTGCAAGCTCCTAACCAGCAACTCATTCTCAGGTATCTTAGTGGGAACATGGGTTTAATTTGTGGGAAGCAGACCTCTTCTCAAATCCCTCCCAGGTGTTATTTTCACTGAGGAGATTTTGGAGGGGTACTCTGTTCTTTATTTAAGCGTTTGCCAACGGCTGGAGGGGACGATCTGCGTCCTGACTGTCTCCTCTGGTCTTTGGGTTGTCCAGGATGTGACTTTGCAGGAGGAGGTTCTCTGTTTTTCTCTATTGTTTCTGTGGGCTTTCTTTCTTCTTTCCCACATGCTACAGTGTTTGGCTTCTGTTCTTTCTGGGGTTGCAATGTAGGAGGATCCTTAGTTGTTCTCTGGCAAATTTCCGCATAACTAGGTTTTCGCAGTTCCTGGGCAATCGGAAGCAAACAGGACAGAGTTAAACAAAGCATCCTGAGAAAAAATAATTACTTTTATGAACAAAAAAGGGTTAAGTCCTTGTCCCAAAAGACTGCTAGACTAAAAAAAGCAGATGAGGGCTTGAGTATGAAGTTTACAGGCGCTCTATAGACAATAAAACTGAAGACAAGGTAAAATGTAAAACAGTATGCCAGAAAAATGGGGTACTGACATAGGGCAAAACACTTCCCTTTCAAACTCTAAACCAGCTGAAACATGATGAACACTCTGATATCAATATCAACACATGTATTAATACTTCTACCCCAAGGACACTACCAAGAAGAGAATTCAGATAAGGAGATGTCTTTTGCACTGTTATTTGCATAATTCTATCATGCAAGTAATCCTGAAGCCACCAATAAGCAAATGTAAAGCTGCTGGACAAATTCTAGGATGCTGGGCTCACACGATTAAGCAACAGTGGGTAGCAATAAGTATTCTGTTAAATGCAAACTGGAAAAAGTGAAGTAATAAGGTCACTTACTATGGCAGCCCCATTGACTTGTACCGATTTACATGCAGTAGTCAGTGTGGAAGAAGAAAGTCTTTCTGTACTCTGTGTCTCTCTCTGCTGTTTATCCACAACTTTGGAGTCCCTGTAAGCATCCAGAAGGAAGCAAGGCTCATGAAAAGTGAAACTTCAGGACAGATGAATGGTTTAATAACAGGTCTAAAAAGTTTGAGTATGACTATAAATAGTTACAGCTGTAATTTGCCGAGCACACTATGATTAGCATTGCATTCAAAAATGATATCAAAAATAGAAAAAATATATTCCTGAGCAGTATGACACTACTCGTAATTTGTGATGTTCTGATAGCATTTAGTTACTCAGTATTTGATTTGCAGGTTCCAAATAAAGTGTTACCAAAAAAACTTTCTTTATGGTATCGACATCAGCACTGCCCACAGGGCCGTGGGTTTACTCTCTCTGTTTCAAAGCTATCTAAATACAACACAATAAGGTATTCATTAAACTTCTACTCACAGAAACTAAACCAAGACACTACATTTTCTTCTGCTAAATGACTATTATGATTGAATCACTATTATGATATTGTTCAGAAATTAAGCTTTATTGCCTTTACTAAAAGTACAACAAAATATTACTTCTTTCATTGATTAAGATTTTAATAGCTATTTACATTGTTCTGCCTGATGAAAGAAAATGTAAATGTGATTCAGAGCAGAATAATTATACCCATGTAATTAAGTGCTTACTCAGTAGGCTGGGGTGGCGAAGGAGACCTTTCAAAGGTCCTGGGCAATGTAGAAGGAACTGGTAGCGGCTCTCGAGGAATTCCTGATGGAATAGTGTTTGTACTTGCATCCACATTAATGTTCTAAAAGAGGAAAAAAGGCACAGAAGGACAATCAAAATATCCAATTAATATGGTTTGCCTGAAAATTAGCACAACCAGGAAACAGTTCATAGTTTGATTTATAAGGGTAAATTGACTATAGGAAGGTACAGAAGGAGACAATATTTATATTGTAATAAATATGTTATTTTTTCCTTTATATTTATTTAGGAACACAGACAAATAAATAACACCCTGTGGTTATTTCCAAATAAGCTGTAAGCTTACGTTCCTTTGGGACATATGTGGAAGACAAAATCACTTAGAATCATCAAGGCTGGAAAAGACCTTTGATCAATCACCACCTTGTCAACTAGACCATGGCATTAAGGGCCACATCCAGTCATTTCTTGAACACTTCCTGGGCTGGTGACTCCCTCACCTCTCTGGGCAGCCTGTTCCAATGCTTAACTTCCCTTTCAGTAAAAAAATTTTTCCTGACTTTCAACCTAAACCTCCCCTGGCACAGCTTGAGGCCATTTCCTCTTGTCCTGTTGCTGGCTGCCTGGGAGAAGAGACTGACCCCCACCTGGCTGCAGCCTCTGTTCAGGCAGTTGTAGGGAGTGATAAGGTCTCCCCTTAAGCCTCCTTTTCTCCACGCTAAACAACCCCAGTTCCCTCAGCTGTTCTTGTAACTTGTGCTCCAGACCCTTCCCCAGCTTTGTTGCCCTGCTCCCTGACACGCTCCAGCACCTCAGTGTCTTTCTTGTAGTGAGTGCCCCAGAACTGGACACAGGTGCAGGTGCAGCCTCACCAGTATCGAGTACAGGAGGACAATCACTGCCCCAGTCCTGTTGGCCACACTATTGCTGATCCAAGCCAGGATGCCACTGGCCTTCCTGGCCACCTGGGCACACCTGGCTCACGTTCAGCTGCTGTTGACCAGCACCTACAGGTTCTTTCCTGCAGGGCCTCTTTCCAGCCACTCCTCCCCCAGCCTGTGGTGCTGCTGGGGGTTGTTGGGACTCAAGTGCAGGACCTGGCACTTGGCTTTGTTGAACCTCACACAACTGGCCTCAGCCCATCAATGCAGCCTGTCCAGACTCCTCTGCAGACCTCTCCCTTCCTGCCCTCCAGCACATAAACACTCCTGCCCAACTTAGTGTTGTCTGTGAACTTACTGAGGGCACCCTCGATCCCCTTGTGCAGATCGCCAATCAGGTTATTAAACCAGACTGGCCCCAATACCAAGCCCTGGGGAATACCACTAGTGACTGGAACTAGTGACTTCGTTCAACCTGGAAATTTTGCACCTGCTGGTGACAAAGTAGGCATTGCACCGATTCACATAACCGCAGGTGGCCTATGAAGACAAAAGTCTCCTAGTGCTGTGCACTAAGAACTGTCTTCTTCAAAGCTCTAATTCTGCATCATCCCAATGTAATGATTTGCTACCAAGCAAAAGAGGCTTTTTCCACAGCCCTCAAAAGATTCTGCTAGTGTCAAGTGATACTGTGCTTCCAGATAAAGGCCAAATAGGTTCAAGATGCATACATTAATTTAAATTGTCACATTATAAGAAAAGAGAAAGACAACTTTGTATCCTGAAAAACATGTATCTCACACTTATAACCATTCTGTTTAAAAGGGTGCTATGTTCTTTGTATTGCTTCTGACCTGTCTCATCCTAAGAACTGTAAAACCCAAAGAGATTCTGGTATGCAGAAGGGAAAGCAATGGGAGAACACAAGTTCAGAAGGAACAAGGTAGCCCTCCTTTTTCCACAGCCCAGCCACCATTCAAAAGGGCATAAACCCTAAGACTCCTATGGTCACTGTTATAAAGGAAAACGGTATTTGATGACGGATTTGATTTTTTAAAATCAGGCAGCAAAGATTACTGCAAGAGATCTAAGCCTAGTTTGATTCAAAGTAAAAGACTGCAAAAGGTGGATGTTTAGAAATAACAGAACAGCTTTTACAGTTTTACTCACTGTAATGTGTGTGCAAAGGCTTGAAATTGCAAGCTGCTGAGCATTCTGGCCCAAGTGCATCAGAACTTGTAGGTACATGGTTAAGTGCGAATAGCTTCAAGGCAAGCAGACATGCAGGAGCTTTTCCTTGCCAAAACACTCGGCCCTTGATCTGACAGTGCTACACTTCCTCGTTACAAAATGTGGGATGATTACTACCTGCCATTCCCCAGAGCTACATCTAGAAGAGCATCACTAAGCAAAGAGCATAAAGATATGATGCTTGGATAACAACTGCTGGAAATTATAGACCTTTAGTCCCCTCAGCTTCCATACCTTGGACTTGCCCATCTATAAAACAAGGGAAGTACTGTGTTACTCTACTTCAGTGCTTTGTAACACCACATCAGGTGACATGAAAAACATTGAGATCAAGGTGAAAAGCAGCCTGTATACATTGGCAGGACTCTGATGCTAGATCAAACACCTTTGTAGCAGAACACAATGGCTCTTTGGAGCCAGCTGCTGTTATCTTACTCTTTATTTAAATGCCAACAAGGAAAGGTAGCATTATCCCTTTCTTCCACAAAATGGTACAAAGTAACTCCTGTACACTGGAAAATGAAACTGGTAAATTGAAGGATGCTTTTAATGTGACAGTGCACTGCAGTATCTTCAAGCCTCAGTGCCTGACTGATATGAAGACTGCCTCTACAGGAGAAAGGTCTAAGTTCTTTACAGTAAGTACAGTGCAAAGCAAGTACTAGATCTGTAATTGGGGAACAAGGGGTTTTCAGCCGCAGGATTAATAGCAAGTGCTGGAACTATACTTAAAACCTTATATACTTAAAATTATACTGAAACACAATAGTCAAAAAACACTTCATAAGTAATAGAGGTACAATACTTCAAAATTAATAAAACTTGGCCAAGAACAGTCTACAATCTGTGGTACTGGCACACAGTAAGTTAAACACTGCTCTTACCATGGCTCTGAACTGCACATTCCCCCTAAATGCAATCCTGGAACATAGCTGCCCCTCTTACCACTGGCAGGAGACAGAGTAGATGGTTTGTCTGTACAGTCACTGCCTTGGGTACAGGCTGCCCTGCTGCCTCCCCCTTTCTTTACCAGCAAATACCCTCTTCCCACCCCTGACACGTGGGCACCAAAGAAAACACTCTAGACCCAGCCTATAGCAGGAGAAGACACAAGAGACTGTGGTGGTTCACCACGTTGCTTTGCACTGCTAATCCAGGGCTTAACTTCTTCAGTTGTGGTACAGCTAGAAAAACACAAGTTAAATTAGAGTTATCAAAAAAAGCCAATACAGACTTTCATAGCCCAGAGCGTTCCACAGTGCAGAGGGTTACGTGAGTCTTGCTGGAGGAGAACATACTGTCACTCACAGATGGCATGGCAGAGACAGTTCTAAGAATGAAATCTATGAAAAGCTACTGAACATTAACTTTCAACTGCATCTCTACTACATCTATACAGCAGTGGTTGCCAAGTTATTCTGGTGTATTTTCATCTTTCTGAGCAATATGACAAGACAACGCTGGGATCCAGCTGGTTTTGGTAGCAGTTCTTGTTCCAGCTATGATGCCTACTGAGATTATGTAGGCAGCTTCTTTATTTTGGTGCTTAGAAGTTTGTCTCTGTCACTTTAAAGTGTTGTATATACAACTCAGAAGTCTTACTTTCAAACAGGAGGGAAAATATATCACATACTTTTCACCTGAGTCTACCAAAAAGCCTGAGGCAGTTGTGAACAGCAAAGAGCATATTTTCTAATCTCTGCTATTAACATCTACTTATTATACTGGTGCCCATATTCCACACCATTTCAAAGAGAATACCCAACAAATTCTGAGTTACAAGTGAAGAAGGCAGCAGCACATCATTTGACAGCTCTTTTTTAACAACATTTCTTACAACCCATGTAAACCCAACAAGTTATTTCCATGGATAAACCACCAAATCTGAAAACAAGAGGCATGCAAGTCTTTGTTTACCCAACAAAAATGAACATCCACTACTCACTCTTTCTTTTGACGTTCCTATTACCACACTGGACAGTCTGTTTTCAAATAGGTCTTCGGTCTTTAAATTGCCAGCAGCTCCGGGTAGTGGAGGAAAGCTAGATAAACCCAATTCAAAGCTGGGAGATGGAGGTTTTGGGGGTGGTGGAGACTGTGTTTGGCCTCTCTGGAATAGAAATAACATGTTGGGGTTACTGCATTAGATGACAGAAAAGATATGCAACTCTAAACTGTATTTTGCACTTGATATATATCAGCAAAGCTCTAGAGAAGGATTCCCCATCTCATCTCCCAAAAAAACCACACAGTACTGAGGAATACATGCTTTCATTTTTCAATGTTGCCCTTAAAATATTTAATTATTATTTAAGTGTCATGGCATATACATCAGCTTTAGTGATACTGGCATAGTAAGAAGTTTTCTCACTGACTCTTCCTTGAGGACAGACACACTGATACAGAAAGGAAAACAGTCTGGTTTAGGTATCATGATACAAGGAAAATATAATGCCCATTTATGTACAGTTAGTAATACCCTAAATAAAAAGACAGGAGTCAACAAGAATCTTATTTTCGATATATGAAGAAATGGCAAGACAGCATGCCTTGTATGTAGTACAGACAACAACAATTTATATCTAACTAGTATTAATCAGTACTGTCACTGTGTAAAAATGCAAAAAGTAAGTGTCAAAACTATTTTTCAAACAGAGACTTTTTAACTAAATCTAGGAAGAAAACAATGTCTCAAGCAAAAAAACCAACATCAGTGTGCTAAATGTAACTATTCTGCACTAGAGACAGCAGTTCAGGAGTTAAAAGCACCACAATTAGAGATCACTTGTGAGGATTGCTGGTAAGGATTTGTAAAGCTATATTGTATTTACACAGGAAAAATAAAACTCCTTTTGTAATATGCTGTAACTGAAGTTACCAATTAACTTCATCTACATCATGTAAACAAAGAAGTAACTGTTTCTTGACTGTGATGAGGCCTCTGCTAAGATGATCTCTACTACAAAATACCAAATGCAAAGCAACCTTTGAAACAGTTCCCATTTTGAAAAGGAAAATATGAGGATATAGTTAAGATGGCGTGAATGTAAGAACAATGCTTCTGAACAAAAAGAACAACAGATACAAGACTACCTTTGAGGTCTTTTCACAAACAATGTAATGTCAAAAGAATTGTGTGTCAAGAGGGAAGTAGGGAAAGAACAAATAAATACAGAGGCAAGAACAACTGCAACTCCCAGGACTGCTACCGACCCAGCACTACCCCCAGGAAGAGTGCTACAGCAGTGGAGATTGCAAATCTCCAAAACCGAAGTCAGGTGACCTGCCAAAGGTCAGGGAGAGTGACTACACTTATCCAGCTCAAATTGCAAGAGGAACAACTCAAATTTTTAAGTCATTCTTGAAATCACAGCACTTGCTCTTCTTAAAGGGGACTGAAGTTCTGCAACAGCAAATGCTTTCATGTTACAAACATTTTAAGTTACACATTACATTTACGTCCTAAAACCCTCAACATATTAAGAGTGGTATTAACATCTTAAATGAGCAGGATGAGGGAGGACTTCAGTGAATTCTAAGCTAACTGCATAAAATTTCTCAAGTTAACTTCTTGTAAGTTGACTAACTGACTTTTGTATATAGCCTCAGAAACAATCTGATCAAAAAGTTTCATGCTCTTTTTCACGCAAACATGCATACACTGTAATTTTTCCTTTACAAAGAAAAATCTTCTAAAGAAGTCATTACTCCATTCAAATACAACAGGTTTTAGTGATGTCCTGTTACACTATCTAATTGCTACAGCATTACACAAGAAATAGGATACTGGATTCAATTATTTCCACAGTCTAAAGGGGTAAAATTTTAATCTTTTGCTTCCAAGTACACTTCCTTGCAGTGCATGCAGTCATGGGTGTGCAGCAGCTCTCACCTCTGCTCAAGGTGCAGCACTGGACGCTACAGACTAAAGATGCTTGGCCCAGAAGAGACTGGAGGGAACCTGGTTGCACAGGCTGCAATTATAGCCTGGTGCTGACAGAAGGGAACCGTGGGTCTCCAAGGAAGTCACATCTACCAGCTTTTACATTCAAAGTTCAAATAACCTTTGCAGTCAGCTCCATCAGAAGCGCTGCTCTGCTCAGTAAGAGCGGCCAAGGTAATCCTTTCACTCCAGTCACTCACATGCCTAACCTGCACCACCTCCTTGTTCTTTTAAATACAGAAGAAAGTTAATAGGAAAACTTCACTCTAAAAATTCAAGCTGCTTTGAAAGGGCAAAAGGAAGAAGTACTGGGAATCCTACATGTAATCTGGTCTCACTGCCTCTGGGAAGTTTGATGAGAGCAAAAAGGAAGGAATCACTTGCTAAACTTTCCTGCTCCTTTATCTAAGTTCACTAAGGCCACTCAACAGCAGGAGCCACAAACTCACAAATGCAATGATTCCAGACCTTTAGGAAAGTGTTATGGCTCATGCAGCAGTGTTACTTTACAACTGTAACATGAATAAGGAAATAATCTGGTTCAACTTCACAAACATGCCATCTGTGGCAAAAACCAATTGCAAAGAAATGACTGGTTTTATCACATCAAACCTTAAATCCTACAAAAACGTGTTTTTTCTCTTCTACACCTAGAGCAGCCTTTTCAAGTATCAAGGCTACTTTGGTATTAACCTTGAATTCCAGTTTTACCAAAACTACAGTATTTTAGTGTTAGCATACCCTTACCAAGTGGCACTTGGAGAGGCATTTAAGAAAATGAACTTCGTAACCACTTAAGAAAATAACCACTTCATAACTAATATTTTTGCTATATATTATGACACAAGGATTTATAAAATGTTCTTCAATGTCACCATGATTGGTAATGAAGTATCAAGTGTTCTGAACTTTAGCTGTTTAGCTATTCCTGAACGTGAACACTGGCATGCTGAAAAAAATTGAGATGGGAATTTTGTGCTACTTGTAAGAGTAATTTTAACTTTTCCCTGACTTCTGCATTAATGGAAAATCTTCTCTGATACCCAAATGCAGTAAACTCATGTGACTAACGTCTTTTATCAACTGTGATGTACAACTGCTTGAGCAGTAACTTATGTCACCTGCTACTCCACGTTAATATCCACACTATTGCCTTGTTACCCTACTTTAATTAGAGACAAATAAGACCATGAACACTCACTGTAAACTTGTCCTCCCTTTTCTTTCGGTAGCCATATGAGTTTTTCCTATGGGAAAGAAAGCAGATATCAGAACCTTGCCTATAAATGGATGGACAGCAGTTAATGAACACAGAAAAAATTAATTCCAATTGCTACTTCATCCATCTTCATTCTACACAGGTTATTACCAAATGTTTTGGGGAAAAATTCCTAGCAAGCTCTCATTAAAATAAAGGTATAGATCTTATGCAAATCAGTGCAAGAATACACTGGTTACAAGTAATTCCTGGTTGAAAGTACCTCAGTAGAGATTTCATATAAGGATTAGACAAAGCATTAATGCATCCAAATAAGGGGCTTAGGGTTTTTTGTATACCAGTGTAACTTCTCAAATATAGTTAACTATTTTCAATCCAGGTAAAGCTCCTTCAAAACATTTTCAGCACTTTGCCCCCAGCCCTGCTTCAGGTAAAGCCCCTGCAAGCAGCAGTGTAAAATTTGCAGTGCATTCTCATTCAGGTTCAATATATCTTCTAAGTTTTTTGTTTGACTTTTATTACTCTAAATGTATTCAATAGTGAAACATCAAAATGTAATTCTAAGTACTGACTATTCCTGTACATTTTTGTAGTCTATAGTTTGAGCCATTTTATTTCCTGAGTTCCTAATCATACTTTCATCCATTAGTTATAACACAATTTGATAAATTAGATTTAGAAAAGTATTACAACCCTTGCACAAAATCCCCATTTAATTTTGCAATGATACAAGTCTAAAATAGGATCATCTGCAAAACACTTGAGTTATCTTTCAATTCAGTAAGTCACTCAAAATGTGATTTACTTGAGACATAAATACAGCCATTATCAAAGCCGCAGAATACTTTTATAAAGCACTTATTAAAGCTGTATTTATAAAAATTCCAGTTTTCAGCTCCCCAGGTAGTTGGTTGTGGTTTTTTGTTTGGTTGCTTTTAAAACTACATAACAATAGTTTCCTTAGCTGCCTGCAGCCATTTTTCCTCCCTCCATACCAATCCATCATCTTTGTTGTTGTGTATGCCCAATTTGGTCAAAATTCTTATCTTTCATCTTAAGAATGAGCACTGCTAATACAGATTTAGGTGCACAATCTACAATGCTGAGCAATGGAATGCACACAACTTCTTCATTAAAGTCAAACAAATAATATACAGAAACTTTCTTGCACCAGATGAAGAAAGGATAGAGGATTACATCTTATGGATCTTACAGATCTAAACTGTTCATCTATTGCCAATAATGATTTTCATCTGGTAGGAAAGTATGCAAGTCCACTTTGCCTTTGTTCTGTATTTAACACTTTCTGTGAAGTACTTTGCAAGATTTTAGGTTTGAGGAAAGAGTCTCAGTTTGAGGCAGTATTGAAACCAGTAACGATACCGCACCTCTACTAAACGGAGTAGTTCAGAAGCAGCACTTGGCTGTTCAGAGGACAACTACGGAGCACACTCACCTTCCTCTCCCTAATCCAGGGGACGAGTCAACACTGGTCTGTTCCATCCGTCCAGTTCCCACTTCCCTCTTGGTGTAACTGGTGGTAGCACTCTGCATCCGTGTCCTGCTTTGTCCCGGCTGCCGTGTCTGTGGACTCCTGACGCCATTGATTAAACGATCAGCAGAAAAGTTGAATATTGTAGGACTGTCTAGTAGCCCAGGTCCCCTTTCTGCACTGGGTATTGTATGTCGTATATGTGACTTGCTAGGATTCCTATAAATTCAAAAGTCATTTCAACATACGCACTATCAGAGATCTTCTGAGGCCTAAGCCTATTCACAGAATTCAGAAGAAGCAAGATCTTCAATCCTTTATCACTTATTTCATTTATAAGAATGATCAACATTCATTATAACAGGTCTTGTGAATCATTAAAATTAACCTTTTCCCTGTCTGTTTTCAACTAGACCTTTACTATATGAATAATCCTGCTCGTGACATGTCATCTCTCAGAATACTTCAGCTGAATACCCTAAATCACAAAACAGACAAGTTCTCAGCTTTCAGACTGTCCATTTACATTTCAAAACACTACATCCATTAATAACAGGAGCACCATCTGCCCTTTGGCCTCACTTTTGGCACCAGGTTCAGTTTCACAAGTATTCTCAAGTTAGATGGTGTTACTAAAATAAGCAGATGAAAATCCCATGTGCCAGATAATACAACAGCATTGTTAAAAGATAGATGAACTTGCCTGTTCCTGGGAGGATATTGTCTGAGTGTTGTCAGTGGAGAAGCAGCAGGCTTGAAGGTTGGAGATGTGAACCCATTGATAAATCCAGTATTTGGAAATGGTGTTACCTAAAAAAATTGTATTGTATGCTCATCATTATAAACAAACTGAGTATTACTTCTCCTAACCCCATATTTCGTATCATTCTGTGCAGGACAGTACTTAAAAGATTGGCTCAAGCAGAAACAGAGCATCTGTCTAGTGCCTTGTAGCTAACTTACAAAATTTCTGGAAAAACCCCAAGCTTCTGTATTTCTGAGAAGTCAGCCACTATACATATTCAACTTATGATAGTTTAAGAGGATTGAAAAACATCAAGCCAAAATTCTTGGCTGTAAGTTAAACAGCTCTCCCCCTATTTCACACTGTACTATGCATGACTTTGGAGTACAGAGATACTTCTTCGTCAGAGCCTCTAATCTACATGGCCTGTAATTGTTTCTCTTATAATTTATATGTGAATTCCTCCCTAAAAAAACCTCAACAACTTTTTAGTTCCTCATTCTACTTCCATGTGACATCTAAAGCAAGCCTACAGAGTAAATGGATGTTAAGTGGAACTGTGATGCTTTTCAGATCTTACCACCTTACTCTACATGTGAAACACCATCTTCTTGTCTGAAGAAACAACATTAGCAAAAGATTTTCTGGGGTGGGTGCATATCAATGTCTTGTAGCAACAAGATACCTCAAAACCTGAAGCATGTTCAAAGTAATTTCTCCAACCTCACTAGCACACTTTTGTCTTTTTAATTTAAATGTGTGAGTTGCATTTAAGAAATGTTATTATTAGCACCAGCAAATGCTTGCTTGTCTTCTCCCCCTGAAAATAACTACAATGCAGAACAGTAAGACCCTTCCTACACTCTATTAAATGATGAGAAACAGCTGGGATTAAGACCATTGGCTATAAAGGTACATTTAAACTTGAAAAAGGTTTCTTGCACAAGTTAAATCACTAATCAATGGAAAACAAAATTTAGCACCAAAGCTGTCATGTTGAACTACTGTTAGCCTAACCTAGCATGCACGACAGGAAATGCTACCTCAGATTCCACAAAAAGGCCATTAAAAAAGACCTGTAATAAAGCTCCTTGAAGAACAAAGTTTCATCAAAATAATGCTTTGAAGTGCTCTCTGGTTTAAGAGTTACAAGTTGAATGCTGCAAAATTCCATCAAAGCTAGCAAGCAACCACTGAACCTGAAAAATGAGAAGACAACTGAACATATTAGGGACCCTAGCAATATTCAACCCTTCTTTCTTTATAATGATGTGTGATCTTTTTGGAGAAAAAAACTATTTTTTTTTTCCATTTTCCAATAATACCAAAAGCATCTCCACAGAAGTCATCTGGCTCAAACATACTTTCTTTTCAATTTCTTTTTTTTTCCCCATGCAGAGCAAACTAGATCTTTTCTCAAATACTATTAAGTACGTGATGAAGAATGAGGTAGTTTTAGAATCCTGACGACATGTGTTGCCATATTCAATTTCAAAACTAAAAAATGGTATACCCACACTATTGGGGTATTCAATCTCAAATTAGAGATGAGAAAAAGCAGTGTTTATGTCGAAGCAGAATAGGGAAACTTCGCTGTATTTTCACACAAGTCTCTACATGCAAAGTGCAACCCTGTCTCATGAAAATTATTGCTGTGTCATGGTTCCTCATGGCCCCTGTTCTCCTCAAGTGATTTCTATTCAAATATAGCTCTTCCTACAAAAGAATCAAGAAATATCACGTTACAGTCACATACATAAAACGCAGCTAACCAATGACAACACACTGCAAAACAGTGAAAGGCAAAGCTCAGACAGTTGATTTCCTGTTTTGACTAAGAAAAGTACGAGATCTTTAATGTTCACAAACTCATAATGTCTTCCCCAAAGGACTAGTAACTTTCTTGAATACATAAAGTTACAGGATAACATAAGGCAGATACACAGTCTGCTGTGCCTGAACCTGTGGCTTATTAATCTATGTCTTCTATACCATTCCCATCCAGCTACTTCAGTATCCCAGAGCAAGACTGTGCAATGGTCAGTCTTAGTTTATCTACAGGAAGATTCACATTCATTGCTGCTTAACAAGGCAGCTTTCTCCTGGAATAACACTGCTCACTGTGTTACCTTGTCTCCTCTGCATTCTTCATCTCCCCCAGAAAGCCTCCCCCTGCAAGGGCTCTGGTTCCCTTTCCTGTGTGTGAAGTACTTAGCACACCAACCTTTTAATTAGCTTGTGGTTCAGTACAGAGGATGTTTGCTCAAGGACACTTTAATCCTCCGCCAAAAAAAAAAAAAACCTCTAAAGAACTTCTAATTTTGAGCATTGCTTCCCCTCATTTCTCTGAGCCACAAGTAAAGAGGCATCTCCAGAGGTCTACAATACTCTCCAGATAGGAAACCTGAGCCTCCCAGTCATTACAGGAGACTGCCCATGTATTTGTAAGGTAACAAAGCCAACTAAAAGGGGCCAAGGCAATTCTGATGAGACTGTCACAATGGAGAAGATGGAAGCGGCATTGCAGGATACAATGGATGTCTCATTAGAGTATACAAGGATTTACTGCTCCCACCCTAGCTTCAAGGCTTACCAACAGCCCCTTTAAGAAAATAATTTAAAAAGTAATTGAAAAGTGATTTTTGTAATTAGCAAAAGCAATTTTACTTTTCATTGGCAAAAGAGATGTTACTATTGCTCAGAAAATATTGTGCTTTAAGAACATGCCAAATAGGGCAATTCAACATGTTAACCTAATTTCCTGCTAGAAGATCAAGATAAGCTGGTATCTTGACAAATCTTTACTAAAGAACTGCCTCAAAACCTAAAAGGTTTAAGAAGAGAATCACACTCCAGTCTGAGACCAGATACAATTTTCAAATAATCCATGTTGTACACCATGAGAAGGATTTTGAAGGACTGATTTTCAAGAAGAACCAGAATCTTAAACGGCCCTCTTCAGGATACGTTTCCTACACTTCAATAAAAAATAATACCAGCTTTGAAAAGAACACAACTGTTTCAGAATCCAGAGACTTACCAACGAAGGGTCAAGGTAGCTGTGTGTGGCTGACCAGGTCTGTGGGCCAATTAAGCTGTACAGTGGGAAGTGCTGCTGGGGACTGTATACTGGAGGTATGTAAAAGGATGTTGTGTAGCGCTGCTGCGTGTAGAGGTTCATATCCAGAGGTCTATATCCATTCTTTGGCAAAAATGTGTTTATAGCTATTGCCTTTGCTTTTATCCTTGCCTGCAAAGGAGATGAGATTATTTATTACAGCAGCCTTTCAAATTAAGTCAGGATGATTCAAACTAGCAGCTCTCAAACTTCTACTGGACACTTATCAGTCGCTACTTTCTCCTTCAAGGACAGCAGGAACAGCTGAATGCTTCCCTCCTGCCTGATGCTGGGCTGGATATGCCACTGCCAGAAATGAGGAAAAGGAGAAATGAACTGGTATGCACTACATTTCTAAACCCACCTCCAGGCCAAATGGCTGCTGAGATTGGACCACTTAAATTTAGATTAGAAAACACAGTGAGCACCACAAAACCCAGAACATACACGTGCCCCACCCCTAACATCATAAAGCTCTGTTTACCTTAATCGGTTTTCCTTGGAAAGTCTTCACTTCTTCTCTAAGGTATCTGTAAGCCTTTAAAAAAAAGAAATTATTATATTTGTCAAATATAATTTAAATAAAGAAACTTAAGTTTTGACAGGCTAAGCCTAACAATAATTCTTGGAGTGTCTGCTAATGTTACAGTATAGCAAACTCTCATACATCATCTGCATTTAGCAACATTAAACTTATCATTAAGTGCTTCAGTAGCACTAAAACAAGACTCTTAATGGTTCTGATAGAAGCATTTCAATGTGTCACCCAAAATATCAACATTCTCAGTACAAAAAAATCATAGCTTTAGCCAGGAAGCCAGGATATGTGAACAAGATAAAAAAAACTGTTAAGTGTTATGTTTAATAGTTACTGAAAACTGGATACTACCTAAGGGGAAGCATTACTGTTTTTACAGTTCGGGGTATTTTTCTTTTTAAGTTGTTACACAACTGTAATACAGTTTACTACCTGTCAATTCACCCCCATATCAGCCTTATTTACTGTTGCATTCTAATATGCTTCAAAAAAATAGTGTTACCTGCTGTGCATCAGCTTCCGATTCAAATGTGATGAACCAATTGTCATTATAGGCAAACTCACAGTTGATGAACTTAGGCAAATTGTCTCCTTTGAAAAGTGCTTCAACCTCCTGGGGAAAGTGGTTTGATAAGGAGGTAAAGGGGGGCGGGGAAGGGGAAGGATGGAGAGAAGAAAACATCAATTTAAAGTGCAAAACTCTGACACTCCCAGAAAGAAAGACAGAAAGCACTGCTGGGCTTACAAAACAGAACGGAGTAGTTCAGAACACCTGCAGTAGCGCCAGCTCTCTCCCATCTCCCCACTGGAAGGAATTCAAACTAGCACTGTCTAAGGCCATACTGCAAGAGAAGTTTAGCTGGGAGCTGTTTAGGCCACAGAGGGACATTTAAACTTGGCATCAAGTGCAGAAAGATGTCTATTTCTCACCTGTCCCCAAAACCATGGAGCCACATGAAAACCTGTGCATATGGCATGGGACAGGAAAATCCTACCCTTTCAGCAGAAACCTGAAGATAAGCTTTAACTCAAATGTCTACAGATTCATGTATTTGAAATAGGGCTTATGTTACCTCAAAAATAACCAGCTAGTTTCTACACAAAACACACACCCTGGACTTTATATTTGTTTTAATTTATTTGCATATTTTTTGGCTTTGTCACAGATTTGAAGTGAGTAACATCAAAAGGCAACACAAGTTGGGATGCCTTACAGCATTTTGGAATTTTGCTGCTTAAATAAAGCCTGACTCTGCTGTGCCAGAAGATATAGGCTGTTAAATCTGGTTAGTTAAGTCTAGATTTTTCCAGTCCAACAAATTTAAATACAATGTATAAAACACTTCACTGGAGACCAACTCTTTTGAAAACAAAGCCTCCTTCAGAATGTTGTTGTTGTCAAACACTTAAGAGTGACCATCCAGTGCTAATACAGCCAACCTGATGAACTGATGACAGCAAAAAAGCAAAAAAAAATCTACAATACTAAAAGCTAGGCAGTCTTTGAAAGGGTACATTTCATTTGGAAAGCTAGAAGTAGCTACTATTTTTAAGCTATGTACACAGCATATATCCAATTTCTTCCTTCCAATTCCTTTAAGCATTTTGTTTCATGTTCCTGTTTATTAAGGCCACTTAGTTTTTTGTTATCAGTTTTTAAACTGCAGTACTTCTAATTTTTGTATGAAGGTTAAGAGGAGCAACTATTCCAGAATCTTTTAATCTTCCTTGTGAAATTAAATAGAAGAGAAACTAAAATATATACCCATCATCAAGAATCTGTGCCTTCTCCTCCTTTTTGAAAATTCAAGATGGTTTAATTATGACCCCATAATTTTTTCTAATACTTCCGTTAGTTAAGAGTCCCTGCTTCATCAGAGTGGCAGTGAGTATCTGTCAAACAATGAAGTTCTCCGGTCTTGCACTCATTCCACAAGCCAGTGGAGATCCTTAGTGACTTACTGACACCTCTCACCCTCAGCATTATGGAAACGTTTACAAAGCTTTAACTACTTTACTTGAACAAGCTTCAAGGTGCAACAGTGGCATTTTCTGGTCTAAGACTTATCATCTCTCATCTTTGTCTATATATCCAAGGATCTCAGCACCATGTGCATATAGATAAGACAAAGTCCAATAAAATGATGGTATCTCTACCAAAGACAGCACTATCAGTTTCTCAGCTCTCTGCAGAGCTACAGGTTCTACCATAATCTTCTTATGATCAACATGCTTCTACAAAAAATATTCATTATCCAAACAAACACAATAAACTAAGTTTAAGAAGTGTTGTTAGAAACCAACAGCGTAGTAAGAAATGTGATGTGCTTATTGAAATCTAGAAGAAATCAAACTTCCAAGTCCTAAGGGGAATATGTTTTTTACTGAACAAGGGAACCCTTACTTCAATGGGAGTAGATTCAGGTACTTCACGTAAAATCACAATACAGCGATTCTGATTTGGCCGAACTTTTTCCCCCTTCTCGTCCACTTGAACTAAAGGCAACGCTAGGAGAGAAAAGACAAGAATGCATTTTAGCTGTCAGCAAATGTAGTAGCTTTGCACTCCAAAAGATGCTGTGAACACAGTTTTACAATGCAGAGCCTCAAATATTTTTGAACATTAAGAAACAAGCAGACAAAGACTGATGACACTTTCAAACATAAGAAACCAAGAAGACATGTTTCATTATCATGTCCACACTTTTCCAGCCTAGAAAATTCCAATTCATTTGTTTTCTTCTAAAGCACACAGTTAGTCATGGTTGGTTGGGGTTTTTTTCTTACCTTAGTGGTAATGTCCAGTAGCCTCTTCTGAGAATTTCATCAAAGAAACATAGAATATCAGGTTGGATCTCAAAGATCATTTGGTGCAACCTTTCTTGGTAAAAGCACAGTTTAGACAGGATGGCCCAGCACCCTGTCCAGCTGAATCTTTAAAGTATCCAGTGTTGGGGAATCCACCACTTCCCTGGGGAGATTATTCCAATGACTGATTATTCTCTTTGCAGAAAATTTTCCTCTTGTGTCCAACTGGAATCTCCCCAGGAGTAACTTGTACCCATCACCCCTCATCTCTACCATCTTTTTATATAAAGGGAGTCTCCATCTTCTTTGCAACATAGTAATAAGGTCTGCCCTGAGCCTTTTTTTCTCAAGGCTGAACAAACCCAATTCTCTTGGCCTTTCCTCATACAGCAGGCTTCCCGGTCCTCTGATCATCTCTGGGGCCCTTCTCTGGATGCAATCTTCTCCTCCACAACCTTTTTGTGGTGTCAGGACCAAAACTGAATACAGTATTCCAGGTGTGACCTAACAAGCTCTGAGTGGAATAATGACTCCTTTACCTCTGCTGCTCTTACTGATGCAGCCCAGCATGCTGTTGTCTGATTCAGGTCTCTTTCCACAGAGCTTTTCCCTAGCCAGCTAGATCCCAGCCTGTGCTGTAGTCCTGAATTATGTTTTCCAAGGTGCAATACCTTACACTGGTTCTATTGAGCTTCATAGGGTTCTTGTTAGTCCACTCCTCAAGCTTATTCAGGTCTTCCTGGAGAGTGGATCTCCCTTCTGAAGTATCCACTTCCCCACTCAGTTTGGTATCATCGTGCTGTTTGACAGAGGGCAAATATTTTCCTTCTGTTTCTGTTCATCATTTACATATCTGAAGAACCCTTTCTAGTTTTTGACAAAACTTGTAGTTCTGGCCAAATTCAATCTGAGCTTTTCCATTTCTAACTGCATCTCTGCACGCCCTGGCAATGTCCTTGTAGCTCTCACCAGGTGTTCATCCACTTTTCCATCTCTGGTATGCCTCTCTCTTGTTTTGAGCAGACTCAGAAGCACAGAGTTAAGCCAAGGGGGTCTCTTGATCCGCCTACTTCCCTTACATTTAAAGGGGATGAAATGTTTTTGTGCTTCCAGGAGAGAACTCCCAGCACTAGTATAGTTAGCTCCTTTATCCTCCATGGAAACTTCCTACAGAATCCCTCCCAACTGAGCTCTGAGTAAGCTGAAGTTTGCTCTTGCAAAATCTAAAACCTTAGAAATGCTCAGTGTACTCAGCACGACCCCAAACCCCACAGTTCTGTGACTCCTGCAGCCAAGGCTTCCACTAACTGAGGTATTACAAAGCAGGTTTTCTTAGTTTCTGAGCAGTGACTCCAGCAGTGCCTCATTCCTGGTCGGCACATCTAACACTTGTATGGGGAAACAGTCCTCTGCACATTCCAGAAACTTGATGGATGACATGAGCTGCTGTATTGTTCTTCCAACAAATATCTAAGCCATTGAAATTGACTGTAAGAACCAGGTTTGGCTGACCCAAAGCTTGCTAAAGTGACACAAATATTGCTCTGGTGGCCTTATTGTCTTGGTTTAGGTCAGTAGCAGATGCCTACTGTAAGATCCCCCTTGAAACAACCCTCCTGATCTTGACCCACAGGCACTCTCTAGAGCTTCCACGACTGATGCAGTTGATTTCTATACATTCAAGGGTCTCCTTAAGAGAGTGAGACTCCTCCATCCCTTTTTCCCCACCTGTCTTTACAGAACAGTCTAGAGACATCCATTGTGATCCTCCAGCCACGAGAGTTGTCCTACCACGTCCCACAACTTAAACTCATTAATTCTTATTTACACAGATCATTATTCAATACCTGGAATACAAAGGAGCTTTGGTAAAACTACAGTCCTGTAACTGTGATGGTCTAAGCTGCTTGGGCTACTTAATGCTTTACAAAAAATAATGGCATTTTACTGCAATACATTAAGAAAGGAAGAGATTAACAATTCAGATTAATAGTTCTATACCAATAACCAAAATGCTTTCTAGCACTGAGGAACTTTTACTTACATCTCAGCACTTCAACAATCAAATCCATATCAGTACTGAGTTTCTTGACATGATCAAGGTTTGCTACTGTCATTATTGGCACATACTGATCACTGTCCATCTGTGATATAAGGTACATGTCACTGGCAAGATTTTCTCTGTTGGGAGCAAAAAATAAAAAACAGGGAAATGTCATAGATTAACTTTGTCCAATAAACTTGAGATAAAAATTCATCACATAATAGAAGGCAGATTCCTTCAGCATTTTTGCTGATTAATGAAAATCATTGGCTTAAACAAAGCTTGCTAAATGGCTTAAGTCACTCAGTTTTAATTATGACCAGTAAAGATCACAAAAATTCACCTGATTTGTAATTGCTTGTAACTACTCTCACTTCAAACCAGTGTATTTGCTGGTTTATGCACTAGGCACAGAGGTTTCACATAACCTTTAAGAGGTACATCAACACAATACTCTGAAATTTGTGTGTTACTTTCCCCAAATTTTCATCCTTTCCACTCAGTTTTAAGTAACAACTAAGAAATGTATTAACAAACATCCCAAGTTAGGTACTGGATCTTGTTAGCCATCTCCAGTTTGGTACATTTAGGTAAATACATACCTAGATAAACAGAATTCCAGTGTCTTTTTCAGTAATTCTCGTAAATCTTCCTGACCTTCTGGCTGCAACTGTTCGTTTCCACCTAATAATTAAAATACTTTAGATTAAAATGTAGTTCTGCTATGTCACACAATATCTATTTTAAACAAGCCATCATGTCTATTACCGACTACTAGTAACGAATTTCCAAATCCAATACATGTTCATTATGTATTGGTTACCAACCACTGAAATTGCATGGCAACACTTTTTAAGACAGAAAAGGCAAAGCATGTCTGAATTTACTTGTTAACCTCTGTTCTCCAAATACATAAAAATCAAAAGCACTTTTAGAAGAACAGCTAGAAGCACATGTCAGAGTAAATACTGAAGTGTTTTAGCTCGTAGATCTGTCTTCCATTCTCAGGAAACAAAACAATTTCTAGCTGATGAAACCCTGACTAATGCAGCTGACTAATATAGCAAGGGAACAATGCAATGGAGGCACTCCATACTTCTGGCCTCACTCTAAATTACTAACAAATTAATTCAGAGAAGGTTTTCAAAAATGTAGTTATGGAATATCAGCAGATATCAAATCTACTAACAACAGATATGTAAAAAATTTACAATCTTTTGGTTAAGAAGGCAAAATTAATTTCTTTCTTATATGTGGAAGTTTAAAAATTATCACATGGAAAACGTGAACTTCATGTTCCTTTTAGTTTAGACACAATATACCAATGTCAGTAGAGGGTAAACTCATTGTGTCAGTGGGAGAAGCGTTTAAAGATTAGAAGATTTGTGTGGCTTTTAGAGATTTATAAAACATTTAGTAGCACATTATTCATGTAAGTATGTATGTAAATGTAAATTAGTTTTTTAAAATTACTTCACACCAACTATTGCCCTCTATACCCTTCTCTTCACTAACTTTCATCCTTTTATTCAGCTCTCCTTAGCCTTTCTTCTTCCCAAAGCAACTTCTAACTTTCTCCCACCATGTTGTCCTTCACGTGTTCTACTCTGATGAAGAGAACACAAACACCTGAGAAATACATGTATCACATTCTAACCCCTATTTCCCTTCCCCGTCTCCTCTTTCTTTCTTGTTCAAAACCTGGTAAGGAGAAAATTACATGCATTTTTAAAAATAGTTATTTAAAAATGGAAGATCAGATTTCAGACTTGGGACCACGTGTCACTATTCATCAAGTGGAACAGACCCAACCTGCTGTTCAGCTGTTTACAACACTATCGGACTCATGTTAAAAGTTAATTATTTTGGGCACATAAAGGACATACTGACAAGTCCCAACATTAATCTGAAAAATACTGTTCCCTTCTAGAGTGTGAGGTGTCATTAATACAATTTTCTATTTGCCAGCTAGTTATTATTTAATATTCCCCAATAGTACCCTTAAGTAGAAGTGTCAAAGAGAAATTTCAGTTTTTAAATATAAGCAAAGATGATGCCTCAACTATGTCTGATTTCAGTTGTCTTGATTTCCAGCTATTATGGATGCTATACTGGTAATTTTAAATACACGTTACAAAACCAGTTAAGCACAATGAATAAGGAACAGACGTCTCGTGAATCTCAAGAAACACCCAGCACATTTTCTTCTCCTTCCCATCCCTCATCTCAGTTCAAGTAGTAATCCTACATGCATCTTGCAGACCTTCTGTCCCATTCAATGAAGTATAAGCATGGCTGAATCTCTATGCTAGTTTCCAGAAGCTTCTTAAAACATACCATCTGGTACAGACTACAGCTACTAACAGTTGCACTGAAAAAAAAATCCTGGAAGTTCATTAAATAAGAACGCAAAGAAGTTAAGACTAAAATGTTGCTTATTTTAGCATTTCAAGTACAAAACTGGTCTTTCCACACATTAACATTATTACTTGAGACACAAACTGTATGTGAATCTCACCTCAGTACCTGACCCAGCTAGAAACAGGCATTTGTTTGATTCTATGCAGAACCTTTCAAGACTTAAACCAGGAGGAGACTGGTCTCCAAACATGTCTAAGTTTGATTGGAAAAGAGACAGGATTTCCTAGGGTCTGTTTAAAGAATGCATATATTGAACAACGAAAGTCGTATAGTTTGGGGAGCTTCTTTGGTGTTTTTAGATCTCACAGCTCAACTCAAAATACATGTTTAGTTTGTTTTTAAACTAAGTCCAAGCACATCTTAGCTTTTTCTTACCTGTCTGGGTGGTTTCATGCATAGACTCATACTCGGAATGATCGAGAGCCAAAGGGTTCATATCCGTCTGCTCTGAGCCTGGAACAGCTGGGGACGGCTCTGGCAGCTCTGTCAGCACTGCATTCTGATGCTTTTTGTCGCCATTGCCGTTGGCATCCAGTCCTGCAGCACAGACCACAAACACACTCAAAAAGCGTTCTTCCTAATCACAGTAACATCATTGCTACAACTAAATCTGAAATAAAGGTGCCTCCACACTTGCTTTAAATTTTTAACAGAAAATTAAAATTGAGACAGTGCTGCACTGAATTTTACCTTCTGCTTGAGCAATAGCTAGAAAGTCTTATTCATACCTTCTTTACAAGAATCTGGAGGCTGGTCAGGTATTTCTTCCCACGTTTTGCTCACGCTATCATCAGTGGCACCACTTGCTTCCAAGTGTAACATATGATTTCCCCACACCTTTGCATTGGGGTTTAACTCAGAAACCTTGGTTGACTCCTGCAAAAAGAAATTGATTATGCATTTTGTGTGGATGCACAGCAGGTATCTGGTGCATAGATACATACAGTTTCAAATAACAGTATCAGACTCAAGATTGTACTGTCCTGTTTTTTAACACCTGAATATATTAACTGAAGTCCCATAATCATTTCAGGTACAAACACGACTGAATTTTCTGCACAGTATTCATTGCCCTGATTAAGAACCACCAGAAAAGGCTATCCAAGCAGAGCAAATGACAACAAACATTTCATTCTTTGCCTTTGACAGACTAACTCAGCCTGTACTTGACCTAGACCTCAGGCAGTTCTCTAATATACGTCTACTTGATGTTGATTATATTGCTATTGTATCTGTTTCTGCAAACCAATACTAAAAAAAAAAAAAAAAAAATCAAGAAAATACAGAAGTACAGGGGTTTTTCTGAAATTATATAAATATGTAACAGTTTTAATGAAACATTATGGAAAATTGAAAGCACTAAGATGTGCATGACAGCCTCTGTCATTACTTTAAGAGGAGGAACAGAACATTAGGACAAAAAGGATGAATAACCAGATCCAGGTAAATCATCTCAAACCAATCTCCTTTAACTTCAATTGAAAATGGACACATTTAATTATTACATATAGTTATATACAACCATCATATAAATGGTTATATCTGTGCTTCAGAGAGATTCCTCTCTGCAGTGCAAACATCTACTACAATACTTTTTTATAGCAACGTGAGACAGTTCTCTCTTGTTTTGCTAATATTTGAGCAAAATGCATTGAATTATTCCATACCAAGGATATATTTGAGGTGTTTTAATATAATTACACTGGGAAAGAATATTGCTCATGATAAGATACACAAGAAAGCTTGTTAAAAATTTGCTTTCTGAATTTACAGATGCTAGGAACATTACAGTGTTTAAAGACAGGCACTGCAAAACCCCACGAAGCTTTAAATCTTCTTAAACACGTGCACTCAAATACTTATTATCACAGTGCATAGGAAATATATCCAGAAAAAAAAAACCTAAAAAAATTTGACTTAAACACATCTCTGGAATGACATAGTAGACTTACAAAAACTGGAAGTGTTTGACATAACTACTTGAATAGTAAGGATTCAAAGATGACAGCAAGATCCATCGGTTTCCATTTTTAATATAAGAAGTTCCCCCAGGAGACAGCAAACAGCCTTGAGTACAATCCACTGCCCACACTGCAAGTGCTGGGCAAGGTCAGAGCAGCTGCTCCAACACAGCCGGTGAGGGGAACAATATCAGGGAAGCTCAGAAGGGAAGGAAAAGGAGCAGCAGCTGCTACAGGATGACTTTTGAAGAGTGGGTAAGGCTGGAGGGGACCACTGGAGGTCATCCAGTCCAACCTCCCTGCCTGAGCAGGGTCCACAATCCTCAGGATTGTATCCGGACAGCTTTGCTTGTTTCTTAGCCCAGCTAGCCAAGATCTAGCCTAGCTCTTTCCTCTCACTTCTCCTGCAGCCACTCCTTCATACAGCACTAGTCACCTCCAGAAGCGAGCCAAAGATTTCCTAATTGCTACCAAACAAGAATTTCAGGAAATCCACAAGCATTTCTTCCTATACAAAGAGCCCTAAGAGCAGTTTGCAGAAAGCTTCCTTTCTGCACACTGAAGTGTTTATCTTAAGTTCAGCTGGAACTGAGAATCTGCAATCAAGTTACTTTGCCAGTGATTAAACTTTCACACAGAGTAAACAATGAAAAAAATCAATATTCAGCAAAATTTTTAACTTCTGCATTCTGTACAGCACTCAGTTTTGCAAAGGAAAGGGAGTCCTCAGGTTCTAGACAAAATAACAGCTATTTAACTAATAAAACCACAGTTTGACTTGGCTTAGTCAAACTTCTAGGTTCAGCTTTAAGCGCAAATCACTTCTGCAGAATACTTACAAGTTCATCTTTATTGTGCCATCCCCAAGTACCACCATATTCTGGTGCTAGCAGCTGATACGGGTATGTTTCCACTGCGTATGAAGCACTTGTTAAGTTTTCAGGTTCATTCGGGAAGTTTTCATTAACTATACATAGTCTGTCATTCTTCATGGTATCATTAGAAGCTGCATTATTCCATAAAAAGCCCACCAGATATTC
Organism: Gymnorhina tibicen; assembly: GCA_013399875.1. Classification (NCBI taxonomy): domain Eukaryota; kingdom Metazoa; phylum Chordata; class Aves; order Passeriformes; family Artamidae; genus Gymnorhina; species Gymnorhina tibicen. The sequence goes on from VXAZ01006807.1 coordinate 779,533, forward strand.
ACCATTACCAGAAGGAACTGTGTCAGAAAGCTGCTGATTTCTCCAATCAGCATTGCCAGTCTGAAGATTGATGAAATGTGACCACATTTCAACGTGGGAATTTTGTCTGTCCAGGTCACAGGAGTGCTCCTGGTCATTTGATCCATCTTCCATCAGATCTAACGCGCACTGCACTCTGCCTTGCTGAAATCCTGCTGCACCAGGAGAGGCACTGGGTATTTCATAGGAAGGAGTAGCAGCGTATTTATCTACCTGCTTTGGGTCAACACAAACTCCAAGCTCTTTGTTTGAGAAAATCTTGTGATCTGGCTGCATCTGTTCCCAGCTTGTGGTCAAGTCATTCATCTCAGTATTTAATATGTAACTGGTGTTTTTCAGTTCAGTAGTCTTGGCTTCCAACTGCTTCAAATTCCCCCTGGTAAAAGGTTCTAGATTCCCAGCTGATAAATCAAAACCAGTGAGGTTCTCCTTTGTGTGGATGCTGACACAGTGGTTTACTTCACCATCCTGAAGATTACATTCGTTTACATCACACATACTTTTTTCATGAGTTTCTGATCTCTCTTCAGTAAAATGCCCAACAGACACCTGAGTGTTCCCAGCCTCTGGCTCTGGACTGGCACAGTGACACAACTGAGGCTCTTCTGCTGATTTGTCATACTCATGAGAACGTGCATTTTGACACAATAAAGGCAAAAAGTTATGGTCTTTATTTAAGAGTTTACTGGCATCTTCCAGATTTTTAGTGTCATCTTTTAATTTTCCACTCTTGTACATACAACTGTCCGTGGCTGCAGGTACAGTGGAGTCAGAGGAAGCATTCTGACTGTCAGCCAAGCCTTTACTGCAATTGAAGATGCTTTTATCACAATCAACAATGTTAGCATCCAGATGCTGTTTTACATTTTCTGCCTTGTTATCAAAGGACTCATTTAGCTGACCTGCATATTCTGTCTGTTTTACAGATTCTACTACATGCCCAGCTATTTTGGCTGACTCAGTCTCTGCACTCCATTGATTTTCCACTGTGTGGAAGGAACATACATCCTGTTGTTCATCTTGTCTACAGTTCATGTCTATTTTACTCATATTCTCACATTCCACAGACACAGGAGAGACATTGGTTTTGTTATCTGAATTTGAATATTTGCACACTTTATTCCCTGGTGACTCTTGTGAAACCTGACACTCCAGGCTGTTTTCCTTTAGGAACATTTCATCTGTGCTTGGATTATGTAGTTCATCAGATGTCACAGTGCCATCACTCACCCCTGATCTAGTTCTGCTCAGGTTACCAGCTTCCTCAAGCAAGTCACCTTTTAGTTCAGTGGCACACACACAGACATCTTCCTCCATGCCACTGTGGTTTGCAGCTTCAGATGATGTCTCGATTTCAGTGCAACCCTTAATGTCAGTTTGAAAATCAGAACCTTCCTCCAAGTTTAGCTGCATTTCAGTCATGTTCAAAGCTTCACAGCTACACAAAATTGTACCTGTGCATTTCTCTCTCTCTTTCAAGGATACTTCAAAACTATTGTGATGTTCACTATAGTCTGGTGCAAATGTTTGGCTACCACCATATGTTCTTTCAAGTGTTTTCTTTTCCACATTTGAGTTTACTTCACTTTCTGGCTCTAGAAAGCTGACTTCTTCAGCAAGGTTTTCTACATTGTCCATTTCATGTAACTCTAATGATAATTTAAAGTTACCCCCCATGTTCTCTACCACCTGTTTAGTATTTATTTGCTCTACAACACTTGAGGGATGCCTACTTAAACCAAGTGATACATCAGAATGATTACTTCCCTCAGTTTTTTCTGAATTACATACCCCAGTGTTTAACAATACACTGGAAATACGATCACTGTGTTTCACCTTTTCTGAGTTAGGGCTGTATTGGTCCTCTCCAGCAGCATCCATAGGCTTTACAGAATCACAAGCTGTATGCAGTGATTCATTCCAACTGACAGCACTACCCGTGGTATACACCTCCTTTTGCTGATTCTCAGGGATGATTTCATCCAACACTTTTGCTCTTAAGACATCTGTTACTGTACTGTCAGTATTTAACCTATGCACCTGACACCTGTCAGTCAATAAGTTATCAAAAGAACATCGGATGTCTAGGCTACAATAGTCCTTTGTATCCTTTTTCTCCATGTTTGATCTATCCTCTTTTTTGTACTCAAACAGTTCTTTCTGTGAATCAAACTTAGCTTCCACTTGTGCCAATTGCTGCACTGGAAATTCTTTCCCACTGTCTAGAGGTCGTGCCATGGTGCACATTCCTTCATCAGTAACAGCTGAGTTATCTAAGTCTGCTGCAGTCTCTTCATGCACAGTAGCTGGCACCTCTTCATCCCCTTTCAGATCTTCGGCATCTACAACACAAATGCTGTAAAACTCCTTGTCTTTCACATTTTGAGTGTTGTCTACATCAAGACAGGAAAATGTTGCAGATCTCTCTCTATATGAACTTGAAACTTCCTGTAAGCTGTCACTCTTGCTGTCTTCAACATTTACTGTTGTTTCATTTTGCCTTGAATGGTTACACATAACTGCATAATCCTCCAGAGAATTTCTATTCAAGGAAATTTCACTCTGTAAGCCTTTGTCTACGATGTCTGGTACATGTGAATTAGAAATATGATCAAACAAGCAATCCTCTGGTGCAGCTACATTTTCATTATCAGTATTGCTATTACTATTTTCTATATTGTTAATGTGCTGACCGTTGCTATTAGATTTTTTAGGTGCTCTTTTTTTAATAACCCAATCTTTCTTTTCTTCACTTTTCCGCAGATTTCTGTATGTACCAGAGACTTTCAAGAGGTGACTAAAGGAATTAAAGAAGCTAAAAGGTCTGCCATACGTCCTCCTAGGGCTCGAATGGGGAGTATTCCCCATGCTGTTATATGACGAATTTTTTGCTTTTCTACCCCGAAAGCCAGATTTAGAATCTGACACTGCGCAATCATCGCTACAAACACGTTCAATGCCGACTGTTGCAGCTGCCCCATTAACTGTCCTTCCCACTGTATGCAGATCCTGGCTTTCCACAGTTCCAAAAATTGAAGATAAAGTTTTACTTATCCTTGACTTTGGTGCTTCCTCTTCCACAGATTTATGTAACAAGCTGGTTTTCTCCTCACTCGTGCTGTTACTCAATTCTTTACTGAAGCAGCAGCCCATGTTTAGTAAGTAGTGTCAGAGGGTCTTCTCATTGCAAATCACCTTCCTCTTTACACTAACTTTCTATGGCTACTGAGGAGACGAGGCAACACCCAACTGCCAAAAATAGCACACTTTAAAACCACGCAGGGGGGGTTCATGTGTCATTGCCACTCAAAGTCCAAATCCCAGTTGCTGAGCAATGTTTCAGTATTTCATCATATACACTGTAATATTCAAGCCAAATACTCCTTCTAATAAGATTAGAGTCTGTTTACGAGTATTACTGTCTTATGAACTTCTTTTAATTTCCTAAAAAGTTTTGTTCATCCAAATAATTAAAATATTTAAATGACATCTTTCAAAATTTCCATGTGTGCCAGAAACTACTTATCTTCATAGTTAATACAACTCTCACCTTCCATACAAGGATAAATGCATTCTGTCTTTACATGTTTAAATCTGACATGTAGATCAAACACTTTTTGGACCATTTTGTCCTTCTCCTCCCTTCCCCCAGAGCTGAACCTACACCACCATTACTTCTTTAGGAAAAACAGGCTAAAGATAGATAAGACCTCATGTATTCCATTGAGCAGTCACTGTACGTTATCAGAAGCTAATTCTGTTCCAAGCCTTTTTTTAAAATTTGTTATCTGCCTGAAAAAAAAGAATACATAATTCCTCAGTGACTTACAGCACTGAAGGGGGCCTCAAGATCATTTACCCACCTCGTGGTACTGTGACAGAATTAATCATACTTAACCTCAGAAAAAACCTGTGTATCCTTTTGCTAAAAACTCAAAAATATTTAAAAAGTGATTTGACTGAATGTTACTCCTTCCATAAGTCTGTCCTGAGTATAGTTTTCACTGTTGTACATATACAGACGCCTTCTGACCTTAGAACAACTAAACCATTTTTATACACATGTATTTACATATTGAAATACTTCAATTACTGTAAGTTCTTGTAGTTGCTAATAAAAAGTGGTTCTGTTTCTTCAAAAATAAAAGCCCAATAAAAAAGCTGAAAATACCCAGCAATCTTTTTCTGCTCTAAAGAGACTTATTCTTCTTTGCCTTTCCATTACCTCACATTGCTCAGACCTTCTCTCAAATTCATTGCTATTATTTCGAATTTGGACCCCATACTTCAGAGAGCTTAGAGTGTACAACTACAGCACCACTCTACTCTGTTACTTAAAACATATTGAAAATATGTAAGAGTGTAAGACAAAACAGACCCTTAAACTCTATTTCAAATATTCTTTTAGACAAACATTGAACTCGGTGCTATTTTTCCATTGGTTGTGCACTTTATGGCAACTACTATTCCACTAACTCTGACCATAAAACATTGCTGAATTGGCTAAAAAGTACATCCCCTCTTCAGCAAGTCTGCTTTGAAACTGCGAAGTAAGATCAGAGGAAAACTACCCTCCCCCCGCCCCTCATCCAACCCAGGAAGACTCCAAGTGCCTGAAGCTACTCTGTTCCTAAGGATAGGAAGTCTGATGCATCATTGCTGCCATCTGCTGCATTTTTTTTAATTCTCCCGTGGGACAAAGTTATTCAACATGCTTGGATCCAGACTGAAAACTATGCCAAGTCACTCCTCTCTTTAGCATTCCCTGGAACTGAGAACAGGGAAAGGGGGAGGGAGTTACTTATAATAGTTTTTTTGAAGAAATGCCATGAGCAAACAATTCAACTGTTTTTAATGTCAGCTTAAAGCCACAGTAATAATTAAAAAGTTCACAGCTATTCAGAAAACTCCCTTATCAGGTGAACAAACAGCAAGATTTTTCCTTTTGTGATTTAACCATTACTAACTCATGCTTTCTAGAGAGGAGCTTAGTGTCTTTAAGAGACAGAGCAGGGCAAAGTCCACTTTTCCAGTGCCTTAACAACCACTTCTCCTATCAACTAATGGAAAGAAAAGGGGTGAAGCAGTTCAGGCAAGCAGAAACTTATTCCAGTTCTCCCATACCCTTCTCATGTGCAAAGGCACATTTTGTACTTGTTCCTTTGTTTTTATCTTAGGGTTCCAGGGATAATTTCTATTTTTAAGCAGCTACAGTGCACATTCATTAAGTCAAATTTCTCAATACTATTTATTTTGCGATCACAACTTTAAAAAAAAAAAAAAAAAGGGCAACATGAAGCAGAAAATGCCACTCTTGTTATGCTACATCACCTGAGGCACCTTCTGGCTAAGCTAAACACTGCCACCAACTTGAAAAGCACTTGACACAGTTCATGCTCTGCTACTTCAGAGCCCAACTCGACTGGGGAGTAGGTTTTGTAATTTTTTTTTTCCCCTTTATTCATACATATTTTAGCTCTGGTCTATTTCTCATCTACTCAGAGCCTAAACAGGTCTTCTGTCTCCATGAAACAAAAGTGCTCTGAAGCAGCACTTAATAACCTGAACAATTACTTTTTATTAAATAGGTATTTAGTCCTATGTCCTGCACACACCTACACAGAAGGCAAGAAGTCAACATGCTTATTAACATGAGTGTAACTTACCCATCTTTTATTTCTCCATATACCTATTCTTTGCCAAGGAATAAGGGTTTATTCCAGATACAGCCTTATAGGCCTAAGTTTTAAAACATAATCTAGATTTAAAGTTAAAATAACACAAGTCAAAACAGTTCTTACAGCCTACTGACATCTAACTTCCTTTACTCTTTTTCTAGAATAAAGTCATGCAATTGTAACATGTCCTGAAGAAACAGTGATTATGCTGCACTCCCAGGCCATACCTGATGCCATGCCCACCATCAGTTAAGGCAACAGAGAAGAGCAGCATCAGAACAGATGTTGCAGTGACACTACTGCAGGCTTCTGGACACAGCTGGTCAAATTGCTTAACTTTCTCTTCAATAGATCATGGTTAATGGACTGCTAAGAGTTTAAGTACACATTCTACACATTGAAACAATTAAACATGAGCATTAGAAGTCACCTACAGGTACAAAACTATTCTTAAGGCCTGTTCACTTTTCCTACAGTCTAAATCTAGAATACTATGACAGAAAGAGCAAACACCAACCAGTATTGATCCTTCATGATGCTGATACTGTGTATGTCCAGTTTTAGGTCTAATTCTCCCATTGCTTGTTTAAAGCTAGTCGTGATCTCTTGAATTATTACGTACCACCTACTCATTATACAAACTGCTACTTAACTTTAAATTGACACATACTGCATGTAATGTAACTGCATGTAATACTGTGTACTGTCAAATGATCTGAGGATTATATGGTATACTGAATTTTCACTGAGCACATGGTCCTGTATTAAACTAGTAAATCTAATTTTCTCAGTTCCTTTTTCTTCTGAGGCTTATTCTTGAATGGACTGCAAAAGGATTTTTGCACAACACAATCTAGCAGCAATAAGCCTGAGACATTCTTTTATAGTACTTCCTAAGGAAAACATTTTTGGGAAGTACAATTAAGTGCCATCTTTCATGAATTTCTAGTTCTTTTTCCTCTGCTTTGAACAATGGTATGACTGAACTTGTATTTACAGTACCTATAAGCACTGACAAAAATCAGTGTACCACACAGATTTGAATTCCCATTAAGAGAAAACCACGGCAGCACCTGGTAATTATTCAGCTAGGGAAAAGAAGGGTGATGCTCATATTGCAATCAGACAGCAAGTTTAAATGGCCCCACTGTAACATCCTGCACTGGAACACACATTTGCAGAACTTGTTGTCACTTGACAACAAGAATCCCTTCTGAAGTTATTTTCAAATTTTCAGATCAGGTCTTCAATTTGGCTAATCAAGGAAAGGCCATTGTAAAGTCATTGGTGTTGTAAAGACATTGTAAAGACCATTGTATTGGTCATTGTAAAGTGCTCTGTGAGGCCACACATTCAAATGGGAGCATAGAAGAGGAAGAGTTTAGGCTCAACAAACAAGGAAAAAGACTGTGCATACCTTTAGCACTAAAGGTCAGTTAAATTCTGTCTGGCAGAGACAGGACATACAAACTACCTCCACCATGGGATTTGGGGTCTTGGCCTCTGCCCTCAGAGCAACCTCTGATTTCTAGCAGCAAAGAGCTACTATTGAATAGGAAACACAGAAGTGAGTTAAAATGGAGGGAAACATTTCTTAAACACTGACTTTCCTGGGTCCAGCCTAACAAGGGCTTTCTCAGAAAGAGTAATTGTCAATCAGGATACAAACAGTCCATTGACAGATGTCACCTCAAGTGACAAAGCCCACCTTTAAGTTAAAGAAGTTGCAAAAATAGCACATTTAACTCCCAAACCTAAGAAAACCATCAAGGCTAAGATTCTGCTGGCATCCTCCAAGCTATGTATCTCCAATGTGTAAGTCTAAGTGACCATCAACAAGAAATCCATGAAGATCCTCCAGATGCAAATTTCCTTCAAGTGACTTGTGTGCTAAGCTATCAAAATTCTGCTGTAAAATACTACTAAAATCAGCCAAACTCAAGAATGGTTGTGTTGGAAAAGAACCATACTAGGCTAGTGATTGATCTACATTATGCATTAAATAGCATAATTTCATAGCTACTTCAAGGCAGAAGACTGTCTCCCTCTCTATGAGGTTAAGATTTTGAAAAATGTTAGTAAACAAGCGACCTGTGTATCTTTAAGCAGCAACCCTGGAAAGTGATTTCTGAAGGGTTCCATCACAACATCAAAACTTTCATTTTAATTTAGTCACTACTGATTACCTATTCAAAATTACTCACAGTAGAATGTGTTCAGTTTTGTTCTTGCCAAATAACAGAATGACTAAGGTCATCATTAGAAAAATCTAGTTATTGTTCAAGAGAAAACAAAAAAATACTTTATATAACCACTTCAGAATAAGAACCAGCCTACTACTTATTTTTACAGGATCTACAGAAGTGCATCAAAATTCCCCATAGAAATTCTCTAACTTTCTTCCTGAACAAAAGCGTTTGGACAAGGTATATCAGGAGATCCCAGTGGAACAGCACAGCCAAAACAGCTGGGAATGCAATTCAGCACATTTCTTGTAAGTCTATTAAAAAAAGACTCCTAGAAACTTCACTAGGTGCCATGGCAGTATGGCCTCGTATCAAAGCACACAAATAATGATCAGCACAAACATGCATCTATGTCTTTTTGCAGTCTAACCCTCTGATCTCAAAATAATTAAGACAGAAGAAACACCAGGTGATTTTCACTTCACCTGAAGTATGTACTTGCTAAAGGCAATAGAGTCAGGATTCCACAAGTTTTTCTCCTTCCTATCACATTCATGGAAAGACACGGAAAGTGTCTTAATGATTTTAGTTTGCTAACTTTTTCCTGCACTCTGAGAAGTTTTTCTCCAACTATAACCTTGTTCCCAAAACTTGCAAGTGAAGTCCTGAAGCACTGGCAAAAATCAACTCACGTAAGCATGGCATTACAGAAAGGACCATTTTGAAAACACCACTTTTAACAGAATATATTGGTAATTATGCTCCTATAACAGAATGACCTTCTGATGCTGTGCATATAAGAGTATCATAGTGGTGTAACTTAAAACTTAATAAGCTACAGGTCTCATCTTTTTCAGATAAAAAATTCAGCCAAAGAAAAGCTTTAATCACAAAAGAATAAGTTATTTGAAATGTACCATTATAGCACTATGGATACATTCCATACTATCTTAATTGACATCAGCCTTCTCATGAAAATAACAGTAAGATCTTCTGAAATTTAAAGAAATGGTTACTCTCTCTTTCTCCAAATAAGTAGGGAAGAACAGGACTTAAGATTTAGATCCAATTTTTTCCTTTTTTAATAAAAATTCTAGTATGTCAGATTAAAAGAACTAGCATCCATGTGAAGACTCATCAAATTGCATTTAATGCTAATGCACTTGCTGAAATGCAAAGCCAGTTCCAAGCTTTTGCAGGAAATCTGCAAGCCTCTCTTACTAAAGTTTACACACTGGTTTATTGGCACTAATGCCCTGAGTACAGAGAAAAAAAAAATCAGCAGCAAATCACAAAAGCTCAACTTTCAGAAGTACAGCAGAAAACCAAGTTGAATTTTTTCCTCTGTCAAGTAAGTCAAAATTCACATCTGAGAAATGTAAAACGGAGAAGAGAACTCAGAAAAAAAAAAAGGGGAGGAGAGGAACAACCAAAAAGTGCACCAGCTTGTTTAGAAAAGAAAAGCACAAGTTTAGAGTGCTTTTCAAAATGGTCCTTAGTGGTTGCTGCAAGGTAAGTTGGAAGCAGGAAGCATCTGCTGCTTAGCACAGCACAAGCAAAGTGCCTGGCAGAACATACAGTGAAACCAAACCCTTCAAGATGTCCCAAGAGGAAACATTCCTCCCAACATACAGTTAACAAAGATGAAAATTTTAAAATATTTCAATACAAATTAAGTATTCCATCTTCTTGAAGACATATGTAACATTTACTGCAACACACACATACACAGTACAATCTACTGTATGATGTGCCAAAAGCATCCCATACAGCCACTTACTGGATCCTGCACAGCAGCACAGCAACAGCAGCACGTGCCACTTGGCAGAACTGACTGAGCGAAATTCCTGTTACAGACTGCGACTTTCTGCTTGTATGGATTTGTGCTTTTTTCAATTACACATACATACAAAGTGCATTCCCTGCATTTTCCTCACATGGTAATGTGTGAGCAAGACCCTAATTCAAAATTGGTGATACAATTCCTACTCAGCCTAAAAAGCCCTGTACCTTAAATGGCTGCAAACTGCCATAGCTTGCAGTTGATGTAAATCCCCCCACAGGGCTGAAGCAAAGTTAAATTGAGGTTCCTACTCAGAATGGAGAATTACCACCTCCAACAGCTCTGTTCTGTTTAATGTTGCAATGCTGTCTGTCAGCCAACTGTCTCTAAAATGTTCTGACCTACAATTTTGATTAAGACATAGTAAAAACACAGTGTTCCATACAACACTTACACCAGGGGAACATGCAATTATAATACTTACTAGATGAGAACCGTCCTTAACTTCTTGTACTTGCTGCACCTGCGGTTCAGCCACAACTTTAGTGTCCTGATCAGAAGTCATGAGCTGTCTGCTTTTTGGCTGCTCAGAGAGAACTTTACTGGTCACCTTTGTAAGCTGCAGAAACAGGAAGACAAAAGATTCTGTAAGTGGTTGTTGAAATTCCCTGAGAGCCCACAGCCACTCCAGACACGCTACCCTGATTCAGACCAAAGCTCCAAAGAACTTCCACACAACGCGGTTGGGATTATGCGTCCAGAGAAAACAGAACACGAGGATAAAGCGATCTTGCAGATACACTCAGCCCCCAGGCCCTGGCTGCCTTGGGATTACAGATGAACACTTGCCACAGCACTGGGCAGGGAAATTCCACTGGGAAAGTTTCTCTTGATTTTCACCTTAATTATTCAGACTGGATTTCAAATCATGACTTCTTCATACCACCTGGCAGACTCCACTCAATAAGAAGCATTTAAGTCACAAACTAACCCCTGTTTTCTGTAAGTACTTTGATGGTCACTTCATCTTTACAAAATTTAAGCAGCATGTTACAACAGTTCTCCTAGACAAGTAATGCTCAACCAGTTCTTCTGCTCTGTCATCCCAAAAATCTTATTTTATTTGATTAAACAAGTAAAAAACTGAGTAGACTTGGAAGTCTGACAGTGACTTTGCTGTGAAATTTGATGATATTATTTAATATCATTATTTTAAAAAGAAAGTCTTTAAAAAACAATAAAAGCTAATTTAAAGCATGAAGTCTTGAAGTAAATACTGGGGTGTGAAAATCAGGCTTTTTTTTTTTTCTTTTCTAAAAAGATGTAAAATGCTTTTCTAGTTTCCTATTAATATGGAAATTCTAGTACTGCATGTGTAACAATGCATGATAAAAATTTATTGCCTTCAAGTTGGTAACACCAAACTTCATACAATCTCCTTAAAATGAAAATGTAAAGATTTGCAGCACATGGAAGTTAATGGTATTGTTCCATTCTTTAGAAGCACAAGCTACTTTTAGGCTACCTTGACTCCAAGACTGAAGTAAAGAAGTCTTTCTTTCAGTCTGTGGCATTATGGCCTTTCATGGAATCTCCTTTACACTACATTTTGAAATGGACAAAAGCAAATGCCAAATACAACTGACTGAATATATTCCAAAATTTTCAAATAAAATTATTACGTTCAGCTATGAACTGATTCAGACACCTGTACTACAGAATTATGCAAAATATATTTTGTACAGTTGAGGAAACAAATATACTGACATCCCCAAGAAGATGAACATTTCAGCTTACATGAAGAGTTGCTTATCACTTTGTGCTATTGATGTAAAGTCAGCACGAAAAATATGTTTTCAAAAGAAACACATGTACTGCGTCACTGTTATATTCTCAGAAGTTTCTTTTCCTAACACTCTGTCTCTCAGCTTGGAATAGAAACTACTTAAGTAAGGAAGAAATGGCACAGACAAAATACCACATTAAAATAAAACCAAAAAATTACACTGTCCCTCGCATACAGTGTTACACACATAAATATACTCACATGTTATGTAACGAAGTCTGGAATTCATTCAGGATGTTTGTCTTTCATAAAATAAACAAAAATCATCCTCAGGATGAAAGCATTTTCAAAAGCAGTATAAAATGGCCAGACTGTGTTGCTCAAAGCCATGTATGAGAATATGTAGGCACATTAACACTGCAGAAAGTGTCTAAGCTTCTTGGAGAACACTTCTGTTCATATTTTTTAAAGAAATTGTGTTTAGCCTTTCAAAATTTTGGATTAATTTTTTTCTAAAAAGAGCCAAAGACTCCTTACTCATTTCATGTTTGCTGTATGTAACCTCCACTGCTGTTCATACTAACCTTGGGATACATTTTAGTCCAGATTCACAGGCTAAAGTCTGCTTTACAGAAAAACAAATATGTTTCAGTCAGCCATGGTGGTACCTACTCAGCATTTTGATCCCCAAATCAATGCTAAGGTACCACTTTGCATCCTTCTGTCACCTACTTATCTCACATATTCCCATTCTCTTCTAGGATCAGCCTTTCCAGAGTCATGCTGCCTTCTCTTCCATCCTCTGGTACATAGTGTTAGCACCAGAACTTTGTAAGCCTATGGATAAAGGAAGGGAAGGGAAACAGCTACGATCATGTGAGTCTATCAAACAAAAAGTAAAGTTCCACTACACATGTACCCTTTAAAGTGTTTACTGACTGGCCATCAAGCACAAAATATCCAGCTAAATCATTAATTCCAGCTGAGGGTAGACAAGTTGTCAGCCAACCTGACAACACAACTGCACAACTGCAATGTGCACACTGCAACTTCAAATTTCTTGGGCAAGTCACCAGCAATTAGAGCAGCATATCATTCTACTGCTTTTCAGAAGTCCCTTAGATGAGATTATGCAAGATGCTTCTCACAGGCCAGGTCTAGATTGAAGCTCTAGGTAACTTTGTTTGCACTACTCACACTAATAATCATATTCTCGTTAGATGCATAGATTTGTTGTGATATACACCACACCAAATCCACTCACCTTGTAAACAAATTATTTTTAGTAATTACAATGTCAAACCCATATATTTAAGCTGAATTTTGATCATTAAGTATCAAAATGGCATGCCAAACAACAGCGATAAATTTGCTTGAAGAGGATAAAACCTGCTTTCCAAATCCCATTATTTTAACAATGATCAGCTATCGCCTTTCTGCAAACGGGCAAGCCATACAGAAAGATCCCAAATCCAGAAGGAGGGAGCTTCTGTTGCAATTTTCTTCATTTAATACATACCACTGCTACAAGTCTGCAGGATGTCAAGTGCTCAGCTGCAAAATCCCATCGGATGTGAGATACTTCAAACTGACTTCACATGCAGGGCTGTTCTGGAAAGTTAAATCCACCTTTTCTACTGTAGAGCTGCCACTTATAGGACTCCTAGAGAACAAAACCTACATGGCTGAAGACTCCCACGACTATCATGCCAGAGAATACAAGGGTTGTAGAAAAAGGCAGTGTTACTTCAGAAAGTGAAAACCAATAAAAATCATGGAATGTTAAAAGCTCTCCATAGGATATGTTTTAGCCTGTTTTTCATTAGTATTGATATATATCTTCATATAAAAGCTTATTTACACAAACCACAATCAATAGCTGGTAATTCTAGAAACCACAGGTAAGGATCCACTGTTTGAGTTTGTCAGCCAAATTAGTGACAAGTTAAATGGAGCATTTTAATACAGCAACAAAAATTATCATCCAACTGAAGAGTTAACTTGTCCATGATTTTAAAAGATATGGTTTACCAGTCAGCAGTTCACTGTATCTTTGCATAAACACATGTTGCTGCAATAAGTAGGAGACATTCAAAAGAAAAATTCAAGTTGGCAAACCCATCTGGGATAGAGATAGTACTACCTATAGCAGAACACTGAGCTATCAGAATCGAATGACAATTTTTTCATCACAGAATCACAGAGCAGTTTTTTAGCTGAAAAGGGCCTTCTGAAGGTCATTTAGTCAAACTCCTCTGCAATAAGCAGGGACATCTCCAACTAGATCAGGTTGCTCAGAGACCTGTCCAATGTGACCTTGAGTTTCCAGGGATGGTGCATCCACCACCTCTCTGGGCAACCTGTGCCAGTGTTTCACTGATTTAGAAACACCCATTAATTTCAATTCTGCAAATGCATAAAGTAAATCACTGTATCCTTCTGGCTTGCCATTTGGTCATCATAGAGTAATAAGTCAAGTTCAGCAACTTGAAAGTAACTGTGCTCTTGACTCTACTACAGACATTCAAATACTTATTTCGACAACTGTCTATCCAAAGAGAAACTGCCTAGATTTTATTGAGAATTATCAGAAGTAGTCCAAACTTGGTTTGTAATTAGGCAAGACAGAGAAATTTAAAATACAGGTAAAAACATTTTTCTTTAGAAACTGAATAATATTCAACCATGCTTGCTTTCCCCAAAACTGTAATACACTGCTCCATCTGCAAAACTAGAAATTGCAACAGGAAGGGGAAAACTGCCGTATTACTCATTTTCTCATTAGTTTGAGGGAGATGGGGGCAGTCACCCTTCACTTGTACAGATCTGTCCCTGTGGACACCTGGTGAGTGGTTAACCTAAGAAGTTACAAGAATATTTTCAGGAGGGACTGTGAGCACCGGATTGAGCAACACAGGTATTTCAGCCTACTGGTTTCAGTCTGCAACATTCACAACTACCTTCACAAATAAAAAGATAAGGGGCTTGTTGGTGGGGGGGGAGGGGTTGATTTTGTTTGTTTGTTTGTTTTGAGGTTTTTATGAGGTTTTTTTTTTTTAGGTTTTAGTGTTTTGGTTTTTTTAAAGTTGACAGCATGATTCTTTACTGTTAAGTATTTTCAAAACCATCTAGTTATAGGAATTCCATCACTTCAGAAGATACCAGATACAAACCAGAAATGGCCCACAGGATGACTATACAGAGAAGTGCACACAACCACATGATCACTCTTGCCTGGATGCCGAGCCAAACAGAGCTGGGACTGCTCTCATCCAAAAGCCACACGTGTGTGTTATTGTGGTGCCAACATCAGACTAACCTTTACACTGCATTTTAGTGCAGGTTTAGGTATCTCAGTACGGGCAGAGTTAATGTGCAACTGTCTGAGGGTATTTATAAACACACTGCACCCACATGCACCACAACCTTGCCTTGCAAATAGTTTGGAAAAGACACCTACCTACTTGATTGTTACACAGCAAACAAAACCACTACTGCTCTTGCTGGACTCCCCAAAAACCTCCCTGGAGTGTAGCCCCTGATCCTCCTGCTTTCATTAGTAGGTATCTTTAATTTTTCTAATTCATATTCAAAGTGTGCTTGTCTGCAGTCTGTTTCACTGTCTAGAGTTACTACAGTCTGAGTAGCAGCATGCGTTCTCTCAATCAAATCAGTCAGATAGATCTGTTATTTAAAAACATGCAAAATCCCAAACAATGCTCTAGGGCTGAGATCTTGCCTGCCAACTTTCAGCCCAGAGTAATCAGCCCTTAAAAAGAGATTTACAAATGCAAGTGCTGACAACGAACTTTCACCCTGCAAACAGCAACACCATAAAACAAAAAAAGCTCACTAGAATAAAAGAACTTTTCACTGCTCTTCCAGCAAGTACAAACAAAAATAGATTTGAGTTTGGCTTTGTGCAGAATTCTTCCTAGCAAACATTTTAGAAACTTTAAACACAGATTAAGATAAAGTTTTCACAAGGCTAATACAGAAATACACTTCAGTAACATGAGAAAGCTTAAAATGTTTTCCAAACAGAGGTGCATTGCTTAACTTAAGGCTCATAACAAACTTCCAGCTGCAGGCCAGAAATCCTCTTTCTGCTGTAAGAGAGAACATACTTTCTCACCATCTACCACACACTGATGTACCCATGAGGATCATGACACCACAGCAGTGGTAATCAGAGCTACCACTGACCTCACCTCTGAAAAGCTTTAGCACCTGCTGAAGACATCATATAGACATTTATAGGAGAAATAAGAGATGTCTTTTTCAAAATCATGCTACAAATTTAATACATTAGCTTTTCTTTAAACAAAGTTTAACTTTTCTTTATTAGTTTCACCAGCACTGTGAATACCCTAAGCATATGCAGTATGTCTAGAGTTAATCATGTTCTCAGTCCCAGTAAAGGTGCCAACTCAGATACAAGATATATGGTTAAGCTTCTAGAGCATCATCAAGAAAACTGGAAAAACCCCAATCCTGAAAGGCTGGAAGTTTCCCTCTTAGTGTCATAAGCAGTGATACAAACTTTGAATTTTCATCAGATGGCTGTTCTAGAATCCTTTCAAAAAAATATCTCAGCTGTTAGAGTTGACCCATCATGCTGCGGCATGGGGCACATGTTACCATTCTGTAGATGAATAACATCATGCAAGCTGTATCATGCTCACAGAGAAAACTTGTGACAGAACTCAGGGGTTTCCATATTTCCCTTCAAAGCAGGAGATCAGTTTCTTTACAGAGAAGATTTCACGAGCAATCTAGCTTTCAAAAGATGGCATTATTTAAAATAAAATATACTGTGAAGATGTAACATTACCACAGTAGATAGAATACCTGCGAATGAGAAATCTAACAACAGCAAAAGCATATCTCTTTGTGGCAATCTCCGCAATCATCACTGTGCCTGCATCAGTTGTAAAATCTCTATTACACAACAGCAATTAAAAAGCTGACATGACATAAATATTTAGTCACAGCATGTGTCTACAGAAGTCTTGAATGCACTTCTATTAAAAATCATCACAAGGTTCTCAATTTGTTTAACTGCTGATTAGCTAAACAGTTGGGGAAAAAGCTGAAAATTCACCTCTGGAGCTTAGTGTTTAGACCCAGAGATTTATGCAAGTCTGTGAGATGAAGGTTTCAAAATGTATGTGTCATCTAGTGTACGTGCCAGCATGGTGGCTGGAAAGTTAGATTTCAAAAAACCCGAGAAAAGTACCACTGGATTTGTTTCAGTTTTCCTTCCTGCCAAGAAAATTACTTATGCCCCAGTACTCCCCAGAATAATGCAACTTCTGGGTTCCTGAAGAGGAACATGGACATAAGCACTGGGGGCAAACCTGCAACAGGACACTTGGCAGACTCAAGGCATTTCAAAACGCACAAGGCAACCAAGGGTGTTAGCAAGAAATACAGTGTCAGAAGAACTTAGAACTTAATGATGTACTTTTTTAACATCCTTTAACAGAAAACACAAGCACAAATCATTTAGAGCTGCTGCTGCATCTACTTTACAAGTTGTCTTTTTTTTTAAACCCTTCTGTTGTTTATAAGGTTGACAGCATCCAAAATTGTTCTGCTATTCTATTAATTATCCCTTAAAATGTAGTCTCTCCTCCAAGAAAGGCTGAGGTTTCAAGAGAAATAGTAAATCTCGCTATTTAAAAGGAACGCTGCATTTCTTTATTTAAAGATCTATGAAACATTTCTGTGTAAGGCTTCCCAAGCAATTCACAACTCTCATCATTTACTGAGCGCTCTCACTCACACAGAAACCTATGCGATGAAGAGCACACCAGAACTGATTACTCTGCAAGTCTGCAAATCCAGATCATTACAGTAATTAGCTATCCAAAAGATGCCAAGCAGCAAGTTACTGAACAAAGGTGATAAAATACCAAAGAAACCTGATACTGGTAAATGGTAATGACTTTGTACAGAGGCATACGCAAAACTCTTTCAGTGAAGAGCAAGAAAAATAGGAAGAGGGTAAAATTATAGTCTTACTCACCATCTCTAACAAGAAGATGTCAACAGTGCACAGAAGATAACAGGATGACCCCCACCAACAAAAAACTATTGTCATTTTTATGTCTAGCCTTTTATGCACTGCATTTTAAATATATGTGCTTAAAGAAAATGAAATTATTTCACTACACTCAAAGGTCTCCCACAGAATTTCTGCAGCCCTCCTGCACACCAAGAAGCTTCACATGCAGTTACTATCTGATGTGCACTCAAACATCACTCCAGAGATGGACCAAGAAGCCTGTGGATCTATCCTCCTCAGCAATGCAATACACCAGATGTTTAATGGTATATAATTTAATAAAAATCTTACCATTTAAGAACACCAGGAGTGCCTACCAAGCAGGAATAAGCCACTGGGAGGAAATTTTTATGCCTGATAAGAATGCCATGTGCCTTGAAGACAAGTGTGATTGTGTCATGAGCAGTTTTCAGTTTGCTTATGGGTTGTTCTCAGTTTTCAAGTCTGAAGCAGCACTCTCCTGACTGCAGGCTGAAGCACATTACATTAAGAAACCCAACTCATTAATTAACAGGAGTTGCTTCATGTTGCACATCCATCACAAAGCCACAAGCTTGTTTTCCTCACTCTAAGTGGACTAACAGCACACACCCTGCAGGTTATTCATAAAGATGTATATTTAATTTCTATTATAACTATCGTGTTAGATAAGATATTTATCAGATTATTATTTCAAAAAGTACCAAATTTAATTAAAATTAATCTCTTGACTCTCTGATTCGTGCATTTTCTAGGCAACCCCTCAAATGGCAGAGTTAAATTGTTAGCAGCTCAGACAAATCATGACAATTCTGAAAAGAAAAGTGGGATGCTTACTTAATATAAATTAATTATGATCATAGTTCTCCACAACCCCATTCTCTCTTGGTAAGCTGAATACAGAATCACACATTCTATATTCATCACCAAGGCCTACAAAAAGTAGAAAACACCTCACACTGAAAGAAAAAGGTCTTTTACCTTTCTCAGGAGAGAGATCAGGAATTTGTTACTCAAGTACATTAGGTAAGTACCTCAAAGTATAATGATTTCCCACTAAAATGCTCCATCACTTGCCCTCCCTTATATTTGTGAGCATTTGAATTCCTCCCTACCTCTCAGCTCCGGCGTGACTTTTTACTTTTCCAGGACAGAAAACATCACCAGCAAGAACAGAATTTGAATAAATTTGAACACCCCCTTCTCCAGTTAAACAGAGAACCACACAGTAGTTGCTGGCATATGCACTTTACTTCTGTGACCACCAGAAGAGCAGTAGAGGAGAGAGGACCCAAGCTTAACGCATGGTGGCATTAACCCTTCTGTCCTGCTCTAGGAAACCAGAGCAGCAGAGCACTGCAAACCAAGTACTTCAGTTCTGAGTGGAACCGAACAGCTCAAGTCCACATCACTCTGCTGCTGCTGTTACTCCTGCTACAAAGCATCACAGGTAGTTCCTAGAACAATTTAAAAAAACAAAACCAGAAAGTAAAAGCTACAGTAACATACCTGCAGGACCTTCACAAGAGAAATGCCAGGAGATTGCAGACTGCCTGTACTGAATTAAAGAGTGAAAGGACAAGCCAGTGCAAACCACTGCTCTTCTGCACTGAAATAATCAGAAAACTAATTAAGCCTAAATACAGGGCAAACAATGCTTTAAAGTACCTACAGAAGGACAAGCTGGGAGTTGGACCCCACACTCTGCACAGCGCTTCGTATCTGCCTCTGCTTCCAAACTACATTTGGAATACATTTGTTAAATGAGCCTAACCATAGAGGCAGACTAATTTTTCACATAATCTTCTAAGACCAGCCAGCCGAAATAATGACTAAGTATATAAACCCCCTTATATTTATGCCTAACAGGGGCTAAGAGAAACTGCAGAATGTGATGGAAGCTCCCTCCTTCTGCAAGATTTTTTCTTTAATTAATATATGTTAAAAACTGATTAGGTTCTCATGAGAGCAGAGGCATCACATATTATACTAACCCACTGCTCACATTAATTTCTTGTAACACTCCCATCCACCTGCATTTACCTGTTACACTTGCCTAAGCTACAAGGCAACAGCCTGTGCTTGCAGTGTCCGGTGCAGTAGGATTCTGATCTACAAACAAAAGGCACAGCTGAGGCAATACAAAGGAAAGTGTTGGTATTTTTACTAACATGCATAAATTTAACTGCTAAAATTGTTTACTTTCTATACAAATATTAATTCTAGATGCATTGGGATGATCTTTGATAGGCTAACTGCATTTTCTCTGAAAGTCAAAGCTTCTCAATAACTTCAGGTATCTTTATGCCAACAAATTAGCTGGGAGACTGTTCCAGGCTTTTAATGTAATACCGATATTTAATATCAAATACTGCTCACTGATGCAGAAATTAATTTTGTCATTTCATGCAAATGTTAAATCATAGAAAAAAAATGATGGAAAGCATCACAAAAAAATGTTTCTAAATTTTAGCACCATCAAATACAAAACCTCGTCTTAATCAACTATCATCATCCATGTTGCTTCTTTGCACTAATGTGACACGAGTCAAAAACTGCACAACACTTCTGTACACACAGAAAGCAGAAGAGCAATTGACTAGAAACAGTAAATTGAATTGGTGAGAAAATTCAACCTTGCCCTGGAGCAGATAAGGCAGGAGCAAATACCTGTTAGCCCTAATGACTGGATTTCACATAATATTGCTCATTCCTGTACTGTTTTTAAATAGTCATTTACAGAACACTACATGGTAGCTTCAACTCTTGAACTCTTAAAATAGGCTTATATTGCTCTTTCCCATAGCCAACCAAGACACTACATGAAGAGATTAACAAGGCTATCAGAAAAAGCCACGCGGAAGACTTCTCCAACATTTTTTAATACGAACTATAGTTCTTTATTTTGACACACATCTTATTTCCAGCATGTAAGTTTACTCTGGCGTTCTGGACATCAGGTCTGTTTCATCCTACAATACCTTCTCTGAATTCATGCAATATGTAATAATTCATGGAATTATTAGGCAAAGATAATATCTTGCATAATGTATTTTCTTTGTTTCCCTTTCTTCCCCACATAATGGGCCTGCTCTCACTTAACCAATGAGGTGGGTTTTTTTTTTTTGGCATTTGCTTTTCTTTAAAGTAGCTATTGAAGGGAAGGATGAGATTAATTTTCCTATTCCTCTGCTGAAGGAAGCAACAATTAAACATGCTAAGAGCTCACAGAGAGCAGTGAAGTTTACAGAGACTGATGCACTTGCACTATGAGACAGTTTCAGTCTAAGACAAACTGATTCCTGACTTGGAGTGAAAACTAGAAAGATACTGACCTTTGCTGGATAATGTACTCACCAGCATCTCAGCATGTCAGGCCTGCTATAAGTGGACCTGTCATTTTATAAGTTCTGCTTGTTTAACAAAACAACCGCCAGTTCTACAGTATTTTACTAGCTGCTTCACGTTTTTAAAGCTAAGATGCAGCAACTGATGGTCTATTTGGCTTTTCCCGGTTCTTCAAAGAAACACTAAAATCTTCAAATGCTGTAACACATGACAAGGTTCCAGGAGGTTTAGCACTTGCTTAGAGGGAACAAGTTAAATGTTGTGCATGAAGAGTGTCAGTCTGGCAATGCTGGGAACAAAAAACTTCCTTGTTTCAATTACTGAATGTTCCTCCTTACGATTTACCAATACCAGCTCTAAGTTTTCCGCATTCTTCACTACACTGCTAACCAGAGAGTGGCCAAGGCACTCACAGCCTGCCTGTGACTCTAGGCAGGACACTTGGCAAAGGTAAAGGAAACAACCAACCCAGCTCTGCTGGGCAAGATTTCATGAACATCTTCCTCAGAAAAATCCTGAATTTGGCAGAATCAGATGAGTATTTTATGACGAAAGACAAGATTAAAAACGCCACTTGAAACTATAGGGTTAATAGTTAGTGCCGTTCCAAGTGTGAGGTTAGAAGTCTGACCTTCTTTAACAGATCTTAATAGTCTTATCTTAGAATATTGCTGTTACTTGGATTCCATGTTTCAAGTCTGCAATCAGTGCTGCACTTAAGCAAGAGGAGGTCAAAAGCTGCATTTGGAATTTCCAGGACCCTTAATGTTTTTAGTACTTTGAATTATTATTTAAGACACATACATGGCTTCAAAGCCAATTTGCCAATTCTTCATTATGACATTCTGGGACCACACAATAAACTCTTAATTCAGGGAAGCAGAAATCTAACATCAAGGATCTCATATTCAAATGCACACAGAACTAGAATTCTGGAAAAGATTTGATGCAAACCAGTGGAACAACCATTACAGTACTCCTGGAATATATATTCCCTCACAACAGGCCTGAGAAAAGTGAGAGAAAAAAGGATCTATAACTACATAAAGTCCAGGTGAGAGGCATATATAACCAAATAAGATGTCGATAATGCCAGTGATAAGCAAAAAGGTACAGTGACAAATTTTCTTCCAACACGAATGTATACAACAATCCTTGACTATGCAAAGACTATTTCAATACACAGTCATTCTGCAAAACAAACAGCCTGGGATGAACTCTCCTCAAGCTCTGGAGTTTAGGGTTTTTTTTTTTTTTCAGATGACTTGAAAAGCATTCATTGACCTAAAATGTTAGTTTAAGTTTTGAAACGTTCATGACCAAATCTAAAGTGAGATTTAGCTACTTACAGAAGAATAATCATTTAACTTTAAGGTTTCATAGAAGAAAAGGAAGCTAGTGTTTTTTGCCAATGATTATTTCATTAACCTCTTCACCAAAAATAGAATTTAACTCCAATAACCAAGTCATTTTAGTATTGTTTCCTCTTTTAATAAAGGCTACCATCCTCCATTACAAGCTTTGCCGAAACCAGAAGCAATTCCTGCTTAGTTTTAAAACACTGTATGAAAGACTATCACCTCCTGGGTGCACATTTCTTCACAGTTAGAGCATCCCACCTTCCTAGAGTATCACTGTAATCAAAACTACTGGTAATTCAGGTTTTGACTCACAGTTAAAAGATGGACTGCCAATATTTTAGCTTGGATTTAATGACCATAATTCTTCCTTGCAAGTCAAAATAACTGGACACAGACCATTCTAAAAATTCCACTGATTCCTTGAATCCAGGCAGTTAGATTACACAATGTTAACTAAGAAAATCATAATCATAAAAAAATAGAGTGTAAGCTAAGCTGCAACATATGCTCATTAAAAAGAGTCCCTTCTTTATAGCATGATTTTTTTTGACATTTATTATGAAGAATTGAACAAGAAGCTTTAAACGTGAGCAGGGACACAAACCCGAGATCCTGGAGACATGCCAATGTAGACAATGTTATTTTGCCCAAATTGTTTGCCTTACTGCTTTGAACAGCAACGTGTTGACCATTTTCTGTCCCTATCTGTCAGGCAGCAACAACACTGAATGGGAACGAAACTCTGAGATAAGACTGCAGATTCCGCACATACAGGTAGCTCAGCACTTAATGTAACCATGCCCCAGTATTCTTCACTTTGGCTCTACTTTTTAATTCCTAGAACAAGAATCAGAAACCAGGAGGATACATCCAAACATCTGAGCATAAACCCTCAGCACTAGGGTATGGAAAAGCAAGCTACTTTGGACATTGGCCTGTTGATTCATCAGTTCCTTGTTTGAACAACAGTCAGAGTCAGACTCTGTTGTGGGGCAACCTGTGACAGCATCACAACCTGTGAAAATACGCATATGGATACCAACAGTGACCAAAAACAAAACCATAAAGCTGCCAAGAGACATCACCGTAAAGCTTTCAAACCTTTCATTAAGTTTCTGCCAAAGGAGATTTATCAAATGATTTTTTTTCTCCACACAGTTACTATTTAACTAATATTTTGTTTCTCAGGTTTCCCTGTTAGATCATTGGCATCCTGTAATTATAAAATACTTAGCTTGAAAACAGATTGCAGAACATTAGATCTGCTGAGAAATACTGATAAACACTTTTAACAGAATAACAGAAATCCACAAATTTTTAAGCAAGTTTGCAATTCCACAAGCAAGAGAGATGGAAGTCCGCCTTATGAATAGCACCAATGAGGTATTCACCATTGTTGCTTATTTCCAGAAGCCAGCAGAGAAGGGCCAATATGAGGCTGAGGGAGAATTAACCCATCCAAAGGGAAAATACTGTTTAGATACTTGTGCAAAAAACAACAAGAAATCTAAAAGCAAAATAAGGTGATAGACTACGTAGACTTCCAAAAAGCCCAGCACAAGCTTTAGATAAAATAACTGTACGTTCTACAACTACACTGAAAACCCAGTATATTCCTGAACATGTCCCATGTGAAATTCTGATAGCATCTGCAGGTGTAATTTCCGAAGTCTGTATTGCCAGTGTTAGCTGTTTGCAATAATGAAAGTGATACTGGCATTTTAGAAAGGAGTCTCTAACAGACAAAGCAATTGTATCTCATTCATCACAAGCTACTGACAGATGTCTATACATTTCTATAGGTATCTAGATTTCTATCTATATGTGCAACAGTCCAGAACTCAAAGTTGTGTTTAGCTGCCACTACCTTAAATACATGTACACTGAACTCAATACATCTGTGAACTCTACATGGCCACAGAGGCAATCCAGAATAAACCTTTACTGTAGGATATGCTCTCAGGGACACCAGCTCCTTACACGCCAACAGCCTTATGCAAATAACAACAGAGCTGCTGGAAGTGCAGAGGTGGCAATCCATTCAGCTTATGAACAACTGATTCCTTTTGTATTACATCATTCAACTACCCATTAAGGAGCTGGACTGACAGGATTCAGAATATGCATAGCCCAGCCCTCCATGGTAAACGAGCGTTCGAAAAGATTAAGACTCAAAGAAACTGGTGATTCATCAGGGCGTCAAAACAGCGCTTCCCCAATTCCCGGCAATGTTCTAGGCCAAGCAGCTAGCCACATATTAGTAACCTCTGTCAGACTTCCAATTTTGGAGTTAATTGCTGTTCCTGAAACACATACCCAGACACAAAATACCTGCAGCAGCACACATCACAGAATGAACAGTGTCACGGCTATCCTAATCACACTATTATGCTGTATTACAGTCACACCTAATTTAAGCACTCCAAAGTACCTTTGTTGTCTGCAGGTATTGCTCTGTAGCACCTGCTTCCGAATAGGGGGGCACCCCCCTTTAGAAAGGGTATGGAACAGCTACACGTGCAAACGTGAAAGATCCACGATTTCATAAATCCTTGGCTCCATCACATCACCAAAACCTAAGTACTCCCAGCTGGGAACCAATTAACAGAATTTGTTTCTATCTTGCAATACTTTTATGGAACTTGAGTAGATGAATGAGTGGAACAGAAATCGACTGCTAGTCTCCCGTTTCTAACAAGTTCCTCAAACTTGTTGGTTATAGACACATTTTTATCATTAGACAGTCACAGTCAGCATATGCTTAAAGAGAAAGAAACAGATTGTTGGAATAGCAATGGGTCTTCTTCAATTATCCACTATTTACAGTACCAAAACATTTTCTGACCACATGAAATATCACTCAGTTTTATATTCAGAGAAAGTGCTTCAGAGTGCTATTTTTGTGTTTGACTGTTATGACACACTAGCTAGCCTTGAGTTTAGCACAGAGGAGCTAATGCACAGGAAAAGAAAACAGAGCTTTCCCAAAGCATTAGTTTGAAAATGTAGATAGAGTTAGAACTGGTACCTTTGACAAAGCACATTACCAGTTCAGGGAAAGAGCATGTGCACGTGCATCTCTTTTTTGAGGGATCACAAACTTTGAAATAGTGATAGCTTTAAGTTTTGCATCACTTTCCCCTCCCTAATTCAATTACTAGCTTCTGTGGTGAAATCCACCTGTCTAAATCTCGTATATGCACTGAAATAAGAGTATTAATTTCAGCATGTGCACGCCTTGCTTTCAGAACATTGTTTAAACACCTTTCCAGGGCCTTTACTACAAGAGTAGCTTTTACTCTCATCTTCTACACAGCTCTCCACACATCACTGCCTCTTTCAAAACTGCAGGGAGAGGGTTAATTTCTTCCTTACAACGTCCTGTTTTGTAACATCCTGTCTTTCCGACTCATACCTGTGCGCCCATTCTGAATGCAAATGCACGAGACTTCCAGTACTCCTGGTTAGCTGAGTATCACTGATTACATTCAGGAAAAAAATGCAGCCTGAGAATATTTTCTACAGTTATGTCTGAGACATAAGACTAACCTTTCGTATAAAAATGTCATTTTCCTAGTAAATGCTTAGAGGAACAGAGCACTTTGTAAACCACACTTTTTACAACGTCTTACGTCATGTAACAGTTTCTCACATGTGTGCATACATGCACACGCACACAAATCACACTCCCAAAGCTTAATATTCTCCAGACTCCAGAACACATTTTTTTGCTTTCTTCATCTCTTTCTGCCAGCAACAGCCCTCCTGACACTGCATTTGTAAGCTACCTCCACAGCCACCTTCACACCTCCAAGGCAAGAGTGCTCTTCTTCAAGATCAATAAGGCCGCAGCCTTTGCAAAACCTGCTCCTTCCAACACAGGCACAAGAAAAGGTAAGTCAAGTGCTTTACATCTTATTTGTGTGCCTTACCTGTTAATTTACGAGAATGTGAATGCCTGATGAATATATATAGACACCATGGAATTAAACATTAATAGTGCTGACGGTCCTAAAAGCCACCTAATTTTAAAAAAATCAAACTGATGGAACACATCCACACTTAATTTCTTTGTTTTTTATAACTCCTTTTTTGCTACCTTTAAGCTGTCACTTTGGATTTGTCACGCACTATGGGCAGAAACATGCCTTTTCCGTGTCTAGCATGTGCATTTATGAGGTAATGTAATAAATATTTAACAAAGAGTTTATATTACCATGCCAATTAAGCTCTCAACTGATTTAAAGCCAAAGCCACAGCAAGATATGAGACTTAATAAGGGACGCAACAACAGATCAGAACAGACCATGTAGATTAGACAAACCTGACTGTATTGACTTTGCATTTCGGTAAATAAACCAAGTATTTAACTTCACTCTAATCAAAATAAAACATCATCACCAGAAACTGCCTACACGGTTTCTCTATGTCTCAAAGAAACAAAAACCCCCAAACAAAATCCCCAAGCCCCCACAACTGCCTCCAGTTCCAGATCTTCTGCTTTGCTCTGTAATGAAGCAAATTTAAGATACAGCCCCATATCTACGCAATACATGTAATAAATATATATAATAAATATATATCACTCATACCTTTCTACAAGTATATCGGCACTAAAAATACAGCCACAAAAAGCAACCAAAGCAGCACACACTTGTGCTGACACCTTTATTCCCTTACGCTGTTTGTGTGTAAATGGGTAAAAAAAACCCGGAAAAAACCATAAGGTAAACAATTAAATCTAACCCAGGACATGGTGTTTGCTTAAGGACCCGATTACACAAAATTGTTTATTAAGGAACAACCAAGAGATCAAATTTTTCAATTAGTTCCTTTAAGCAAAACTTTTACCTTCATTTGAATAAAGATTATTTTTTCCCCAAAATATAAGGCTAATTAAATATATGAGTAATTGTGGCTTCCATATAAAGAGCATACACACATAAATGACAACAAATCTACAAGAATAAAATTTTCTGTAGACATCATATATCAAATAGATACTGCTTTTTGTATGCTCATTATCAAGCCTCAGCCTAGTTTTCACCTCCCTTTCACTTCCCATTAAAAAAAATTTTATAATATAAAAATATCAATGTTGTTCTAATAACTAGAGCGATAAAGCTGATTAGCTTCATATCTTGAGAAGTGACTTGAAGAAATGCTTACAAGTCAGGAGGGAGAAGTGAAAGTTCAACTGATAAAAAGTTACCAGACCAGAATCAAAACCCAAGAGTTGTGAAATCCCAACAAGCTGAAAAAAAAATAGAACATGCTTTGACCTTTGAGAATTTATCCAATCTGTAAAAACCAGATAAGTTTGACATGAAACTTAAACCACAAGACAAACCTTACAATAGCAATCCTTGAGGCAGTACTTAAGAAAGATTCCTTCTCCAATTTTACTAAGGATTCAGAGGCCAACAAAACTAGGCCAGAGACAAGACGCAGAATCGGAAGCCAGAATTCCCATGGTTTTACCCCAACCGTGACTCAAGTTTAAACAGTGGTTTTGAAACCAGCTCTCTCTCTCTGTGGCCACCGGCAAGTCTTAACCACTTTGCCTCAATTCGCTTACCTGCAGAATAAAAATAATTACACTTATCTGCCACACAGGAATCTCGTACAACACACACTGTTTGGCAAGTGCACATCTGTTTAAACTGTGGACAACGCTACGTAGTAATTTTGAGCACCTGAACAAACTGAAACTGAGAGTGAAAACAACTTCGCTGAAGCTGCTACCAAAGGCCCAACAACAACTGAATCCTGGGAGCAACACAGCGCCCGTGTGCCGTCTGCTCCCGCAGGTACTGCTCTGCAGCCTGGGCACACCCCCGGCCCGCCGGCAATTCACCTGCTCAGGACACGGCTCGCGTGGAAAGTCAGCGATGTGCCCGGAGCGATGGGCCAGGGGCTGGCACCGCCTGCTGATCCGAAAGGTCCCAGACGCCCATCCGCCCCGGCCGGGTAGCCGGGAAGGCTCCAGACGGGTCTCCCCGGCGCTCGCCCCTTCCCGCTCGCCCCGCGGCACGCGCGGCTCTCCCGTAAGGCCCCGTCGGCGCGGGGGCAAAGCTCACCCGCTGTGCCCGGGGCGGCGAGGCCGCAGTGCGGGAGCGGCCCCGGAGGCTCGCCCGCCCTATCCCCGCCACCACCGCGGCCCCGAGTCGGGATCCTCCTCCTCCCTCCCGTCTCTCCCCCGGGAACCGCCTCGGGTGGGAAGATGGCGGCTCCGGCCGCCTCCCCGGTGTGAGGGGGCGGCGGAGCGGGGGGTGTCGTTCCCCCTTCGGCCCCGCCATCCCCCCGCACCGGGAGATGCGGGTGCGGAACGGCCCCGGCGGGCGCCGCCGCCCGGAGGGCGCGGGCCGGGAGGCCCCTCGCACTCACCTGTCACCAACAGCCGCCGCCGCCCTCGGGCCGGGGCTCGGCACGGGGGACGCGGGCGGACACGGGGGAGGGGGAGGCTCCGCCGGCGCG